>JASEVX010000847.1:0-40037 GCA_031761405.1 Serripes groenlandicus
TCATTGCATACTTAGTTAAATGGTTTTGTATTTTCATAAAATATTACAAATAATCCACTGGAAATTTTTAAATGGAAGCAGGGACAATATAGTGTCCCTGGTAGAAGTTACAGATGTAATAAATTTTTACCTAAGATTTAAACCTTTCCCACTTGCAGGTTCATTTGATGCATCTGCAGCAGACTACTTTTGAAAACATTGTGGCATTAAAGGTGGAATTGGTCATATATTATATTATACATATGCATATAGGATTTGACATGAGTTGTTATTTCATATAAAGTTTTATTAAACAAATTTCTTAGACGAGTTAAATAAAACTTTATGAAATGACAACGAATGTCAGATTCTATTGATCACATGACGAAACACAAAAAGAAAGTTGGGTTTTCGCGGTCAGAAAAAAGTCCCAACATGACTGTAATACGGTACTTAATCAACTAATCACAAAAATATTTTTATGAGATTGTGGTCCCTTTACCTCGTCCATCTATCGTGACGTTTGTGTTTACACGTTCTCAGCCAATTTGTAAACATTCGCGGATGAATACAAAAATAGTGATTCGGTCATGTTATATTACACATGTTACATATAAATAAATATGTAATGGGTATATTAGATCGGATACAAGCATTAAAATTGTCATGTGATAAATGATATTATCATAGTTTTACCTAGATGTTTTCAAAGACGTCTGCTGTAGATGTGTTGTAATTGGGAAAGGATTAACAATTTAGGCACATTTGTAAGACCTGTCATGGCCAGCAATGTTCCGTTCATTTTGTCAAAACTGTTTGATCCTTGCCAAATTCTAGTTACCATGTTTATTTTTCACAAGAAAATCAAGAAAACCATAATTTGTTTTTGGTTTCCTGACATTTTCAGGCCGGGGAACAAGGAAATGTCAGTTAGGGGATAATTGAGGATATTTTGTCCTAATGCTTAGGCTGAGTCCTGGGTAGCTCATTCGATAGTGACGGTAGTGACGTGGGCTGTCAATCCAGGGGTTGTGAGATCAAACCCCAGCTTTGCCAACATTCTTTGACAAGCGTCATTCGCCTTCCACCAATGAGCAAACAGTCTACTGGAATGCAGAATAGCAGCTGGTTGCTTGGAAAGTCTGGTGTTGAGTACTGGTGTATGAAACCCAGGAAACACATGAATAGGTGAACAGGGTGCCATTATATGAATAATATTTTTTTGAAAACTTTAAAATTCAGTAATCAATCAAACCTTTAAATGCGAGTAAAAATTGAAATAATTATTTCAGAAAGTATTTGGTGTCTCCCTTAGAAGGTTCTTTATTATTACAAAATATTATGTCCCATCTTTTTAGATCACCTAGAGCCAAAGGCTCAAGGTGAGCTATTCTGATCACTTTTTGTCCGTCGACCGTTGTCCGTCGTTAACTTTTAGATTTAAACATCATCTCCTCCTAAACCACAGGACCAATTTCATTCAAACTTCAAAGGATTGTCCCTTTGGTGGTCCTCTTTCAAAATTGTTCAAAGATTTAAATTCCATTGAGAACTTTGGTTGCTGCGGCATCAGAAAGGGGGCAAAATGTCCAAACTTTAAAAATCTTCTCTGAATCTGCATGTAAGATTCCAATATAGTTTGGTAGAAATGTTCCTTGGGTGTCCGTCTACAAAGATTGTTCAAGGCAGTCAGGAGTCATAAGAAAAGGGGCAAAATGACAAAATTTGGAAATTCCATTTTTTTTAAATTCCTTGTCTGATTTTAAGAAAATTGAATAGGAATCTTACCTCAGTGATCCTCTACTTAATTTGTTCAAGCCTTGATTGGTTACAAAATCATAGCAACCTCGCATATTCACAAAAGGGGTAAATTGAACTATTAGCTACAAATGACAACTCCTTCCACTCCACTCCACCAATTTCAACGTAACTTCACAGGAATGGTCCTTTGATGGTCCTCTTTCAAAATTGTTCAAAGACTTACATTCTGTGAAGAACTTTTGTTGCTGCAGCATCAGAAATTAAGAAAATACCCAAACTTTTAAAACCTCCATCTCCATAATCTGTTTGTCAGATTCCAAGATAATTTGGCAGAAATGTTCTTTGAGTGTCGACTCTCTACGAAAACTGTTCAAGACATATTGATTTCGTTGACAAACAGGGCAGCAAAGCGGCATCAGGAAAGGTTCAAAATAACAAAACTTTATAATTCCATTCTTATTAAAGTTCTTGTTAGATTTCAAGATACAAATGGCTTTAACTGATAAACTATTTCTTTAACTGAGTGTCCACTCACTCCTTGCAGTTTCATTTGAACTCCTGATCAAATTTTCACAGATATTTGCATTTAAATATTTGCTTCTAATTTACTATCATTCAGGTAATCGATTTAGGGCCATCTTGGCCCTCTTGTTTAGTAATTGTCATGTTCTTTCATTTTTCGCCATCTGCCATAGAGGCATTTCACATTCTCTATAAGAGGGAATGGGTTAGTGTCACACTGAATGACAAAGTAATTCAACTCATTCATGCACATTTGTAATTAATCCTTTTTCACCTGTATTTTGACCCTTCAGCAGCCAGACAAATTTTGAAATATTGTGGCTACAGAAAAAATCGATCATAATGGAGCATTTTTTCCATTTGCCACAATCTTACAACTCTAATCAAGAATAAAACTAGCTTTTTCTAGATGTTTTTAAATTTTCTGTTGCAGATTTGATGTAAAAGTTTTATAAATACAGGACAATTCTTATCAGTAAAACTGGGTTATCTTTCCTTGCCCTAAATTCTTTCATACAGACGCCTTTTGAGGCTACCGCAGCAGACACAATTTAAAGACATTGCAAAAAAATTATTCATTACCTGAAAGGCTGATATATATATATTAGTACACTTTGTGCATTGAAAGCATATGGCGAAAAAAGAATTTAAAATTCTCTGCAATACTGCAGTATAACAGGGAATATTAGTATACAGATACCCTTAGCAATCATTTTGTCCATGTACATGCTAGCCAGGCTAGTTTAAAAGAGAAGATTGCATGCATGCTTGCTTTTATAATTGTGAAATGTCTCTGTTTACCCTTTCCCTCATACGACAATTTTGCAGCAGACGTCTTTGAACATATTTTGTAAAAAAATAGAAAATCTCTATAATTTAATGGATAACCTATGACTAAAAGTGGAAAACATTGTGTCAAAAGGAGAAATTGCTTGTTTTGAGCAATTTCTTCTTTTGTCACTATGTTTTCAAAAAGCAGTCTGCTGCAGAGGGGTCAGAAAGTGTCTATATAAGGGAAAGGGTTAACTTCTGTCACAATATTTTCCATACAACAGGACTGGTGTTTGTTTGTGATTTAGTAAGGATAGGAGAGATATTTAGGTCTCTGGTAAGGTAAATTAACCCTTTCCCTCATACGACAATTTTGCAGCAGACAACTTTGAACATATTTTGTCAAAATATAGAAAATCTCTATAATTTAATTGATAACCTATCACTAAAAGTGGAAAACATTATGGCAAAAGGAGAAATTTCTTCTTTTGTCACTTATAATGTTTTCAAAAAGCTGTCTGCTGCAAAGGCGTCAGAAAGTGTCTATATGAGGGAAAGGATTAAACCTTTACCACAAACAGACGCTTTAGGACACCTCTGCAGCAGATTAATTACTTTTGAAAACAATGTAACAAGGGGAGATATTGCTCAAAATGAGTAATTTCACGTTTTGCCTCAATGCTTTCAAATCTACTTATTAAGGTCGATATTTTAAGTTTTTGGCAATATATTTTCAAAGATGTCTGCTGCAGATAAAGGGTGAAGACATTATAATAATTTAGTTTAAATGTAAATTTATGTTTTTAAAATGAGATGTTTCTTATTTTTTCATGATTTTCATAATTCATTTAAATCTGTACAGGAAGATCAAAAGAAAAAACCACTCAGTAAAGGCAAGGTTAATTAAAAATTATCTGTGTGGAGATTGGCAGATTTTAAAGTGCGTTTTATCTTGTGTTCGCACAGATAAATTGTATTCTATAGGCTAGTTAAAGAGATGCATTTCATTCTGCATTTCATGTAAAAATTAACCATTTTTACCATACTTATTTGTATATCAAATGAAGAAATGGCTCATGTTAAAACCCTTTCCAACTTCTAGACATATTCTGATGCATAATTTGCAGCTGACAAAATATGAAAACAGTGTGACAAAAGTAGAAATTGTTCATGATTTGCAATTTCCTCTATTGCCATAATGTTTTCAATTCCATTAAGAAATTATACTTTCATTGTTGGGATTTTGGATATTTTTACCTAGAACATTTCAAAGTTGTCTGCTGTTTATTTGTTTTATGTTTGAAAGGTTAACTCTTTCCCTCATTTAGATGCTTTCGGACGCCTCTGCAGCAGAAGGCTTTTTGAAAACATAGTGACAAAAGAAGAAATTGCTCAAAACAAGCAATTTCTCCTTTTGCCACAATGTTTTCCACTTTTAGTCATAGGTTATCCATTCAATTAGAGATTTTCCATTTTTTGACAAAATATGTTCAAAGTCGTCTGCTGCAGAATTGTCGTATGAGGGAAAGGGTTATAGAACATTTTATTTGGCTTGTTATGAAGGAGACTAGAATGCCTCGGTGGTGTAGTGAAAGAGCGTAGCCTCGAGTGTGAGGTCGCGGGTTTGATCCCCAGTTGGGTCATACCAAAGACTTAAAAAAATTGAAGTAATAGCTTAATCCCACCTTGGCACTCAGGGCTGTGGGGGTTAGCATTATGACTGACTCGCTGGTGTTGGGATAAATGGACCAGTAGTACTGGATAATTACCCAGGAAACATCACCATGATATAACTGAAACATTATTTTAAAAATGAAGTGGATTGGGGTTGTTAACTTACATTAATTAAGAACAAGAGGGCCATGATGGCCATAGATCGCTCACCTAAATTATGCAATGTAATTTCTAAGGCAAAACACATCAAGACAGTTATTCTGACAAAGATTCAAAATGCAACCTCCCGAGTGTTAACAAGATTTACCTTCATTTGGACCTATTTTCTTTTTACCTGATTTGACCCATATTTGAACATAGACTCAGGGCCTCCCCTGGCTATGTTTTTTCTTTTGCCAACACTTTCGCCAAATTGAAAAAAAAGGAGCCAAAATTTGAGCCAACTTTGAACTCAAAGGCCAATTAAAAACATAATCAACGGATAAAGGATATAAAAAGCACAGTAAAATGAAATGTAATGTTTTTTTCTCTTTTTATTTCATTCATGTCTTAGGCAATATATAATTATAGCACATGTATTATTTATGAAATAACATAAGATGTATAAAAAGCCATTTTTCATTTCTGTTCCATTTAAAACATGATTATATTTACATATTTACATACAGTATATATACAAGAACATCAGTCTCAAACCAGAATTCTGCGAGTCTTTAAACCAGCCCAAACCTTAAAGGCATTCTTAAAATCAAAATGAAAACACTGGGGCCATCAATTGAAATCCGCATCAAATGTTTGGTCATACATGATCCTGATCACGGACCAAACAGTTTTCAAATTAAAATGTATGTCCAATCAGAAACATCAAAGTACAAACAAACAAGCTGTTAACGATCGTCCCTCTTTAATTGGTAATGTCAACATCGATCAATCATTTATCACACTAATTTGTCCGATATATTGATAAAACGTGTGAAAAACAACAGTCGCTTGACCCTTACATTGTCAAATATCGAGACTGGTTACCTGTTAAAGTTATCGCAAGTCGCATACACAGAGATAAAACAGTCAATAGAATGATTATATCGTTGAAAATATACTCCTCTTAGAGCATTTATGAAACAAAATGGCGGCTCAATTTGCCGAGAATTTCTTTCGCAAGCGTTTTCGCAAATTCTTTTTTTCTTGAGCTACTTTGATTATTTCTTCGCAATTGGGGACTTTGGCGACCGACAGCAGAGGCCCTGATTGACTAGATATCATCTAGACAAACAATTCTGACAAAGTTAGTGACAAAGTTTCAACTTGTTCGAAGTAAAAATGCGGCCTCCGGAGTTTCAACAATATTTTCCTTCAATTTGGCCTAAGTGACCTAGTTTTAACCCAAAAGACCCATTTTCGAACTTGGCAAAAAATGTGGCTTAATTCTACAGTGTTTACAAGATTTTCCTTCAATTTGGCCTAGTGACCTAGGTTTTAAACAGACCATGACCAATAATCCAACTTGGCCTACATGTATATCATCAAGTCAAACATTCTGCTAAAGTTTCAACATGCTCAAGTTAAAAACATCCTCGGAACCCAGGCTATTCATAACATATATGATACCCTGGGCAAATTGGCTAGCGAAACTTCGTAGTCATGAATAATTCATGAGGTAAAATCCAGCCGCTTGATTGGTTGCATGCTACAAATTTCAGGCGATGTACAGTAATAACAGTGTACGAGGGGTGTTCGGAAAGTATCGGGACACGTGCCTTAACATTCTTATTTTTTTATAATTGAACACAATTCTTTAAACATACATAGCTTTATATACCATTTATTCATTTTCAAAAGCAAAATTACAAAATTAAAAATAAGACGCTAGTTATATAGAGCTATGTATGTTGAAAGAATTGTGTACGCATATTTAAAAAAAAATGTTACGGCACTTGTCCCGACACTTTCCGAACACCCCTCGTAGTTACGTAGAAAATCGAGGTGCACGCTTTACGAAGTTTCGCTAGCCAATTTGCCCAGGGTGTCATATGTGTTATGAATAGCCTGGGTACCGAGGATGGTTAAAAAGGCAGCATCTAGAGTGTTTACAAAATTTCCCTTAAACTTGGCCTAGTGACCTAGTTTCTGACCCAATATGACCCATATTCAACAGTTTTTTTTTACCTTATATGAAAGAGGCCGTTTAACGGCCCCTTCCCCTCGGAAAATAAGCATAGTTTTTCCCCTCAAAATATAAATTCCCCTCCTAGAGGGAAAAAAAAAAAAAAAAAAAAGTTTTTTTTTTTTTTCATATTTAATTTTTGAACATTAGCTTAAATCTCATTTATCTCTCCACACTGAACAGAATAAAATTTGACTTCAGTTGTAGGCTTGGTGCTGAAATACTTGATATTTTGATGAGAATTAAAGTTGCTGATGTTGCCCTTAGAGAATATGACCCAAAAACTTCTTTGACAAGATGGTTGTTGTCTGGACTAAGACAAAAAAGACCCAATACTTTGCCATAGGGAGCCAGAAATTGAAATACAGTTTCTAGACTATGCTGTATATCTGACAGCAGCTTCTTTTCACAGCATGTTTTGGACCATGTTTACATTACATTCATGATTGACCATAACTGTGTATTGCACTATTGTAGTTCACATTGTGTTGCTTAAAATTAGAGTTCTAATAAGTTTTCAAAAATTAAAGTTGTTTTCGCATTTAGCAAGTAACAAAAAATAGCACTTGCGAAATAATGCAAGTAGAAAATCTTGCTAATTTCAACCCCTGACAGTGGTATAGTTTGAGTGAACTGGATTATGACAGTCTAGTGGAGGAGTTCAAGAACATGAAAAATAGAGAGATGGCTTTGTAATGATAAAAGTTAAACATGCACATTATGCATATACTCTAGTTTACAATTTTTCCCCTTTTTTTCTAAAACGCCGCGAAATTTTCCCCTTCTCAAAGGCCCCAGGCCCCTTCCCCTTTTTCAGAAAAAAAACCCTGCATGGCGTCACAAAAGAAGAAATTGCTCAAACAAGCAATCTCTCTTTTTGTCACCATGTTTTCAAATCAATTCAATTATTGTACTTTTATTTAAAGGGAGTAACCAAATGTTTTCAGGTATGTTGCATAGTCAACTAAATATTTGCTGTATGAGGGAAAGGGTTAAATGTACATTGTTGTTGGTAATATTTTCAGTAAAATCTGAATATTCAAAGTTTGAAGCCTGATGGAAAATTGTACTGTTTTCTTACAAATCAAAATATATTTTGAAATAAATATATCAATAAAGAATTTCATTATTAATATTTTCACACAAAATACAGTTTTAGATAATATGTATACTAATATAGTTAAATGTAGTACATCTACATGTCTTTTCTGCTACAATCAACTAGTAAAAACTTTGTTACAAAATGAGAAATTGCCCTAGACAAGCAATTGCTCCTTTAGTCACAATGTTTTTAACATTATGTTCAGTATACCTTTATATAAATAGAGATTTTCTGTGTTTTTGTCATTATTTTGTCAAAGTCATATGCTGCAGATTTGTCATGTGTTGGAAAGGCTTAAAATTTAAATACCTATTGAAAATCAAATTTCTGATATTTATTGTATTTCAGAATTTGGCAATGAGGAGATCACAATGGTGTGTGACCATTTTGCAAAGACATTAGCATATATATATGTTAATCCTGATTTTTCAAGGACCAGTGCTGTGAGTGAATGGAACTTGCTGAAGAAAGTTTGAAAGAAAAGGTAAACTTTTTGTAAAATTACTTGATCATTGTGTTTTTTTTGTAACATCGGCCCATATGATTCAAGCAGAAGAACATTGATTATGCTCACAAAACTGTGCGAACTTACAGAATACAATAACCTGTATCTTTTTCGTGAACTGAAACTACAACTTTATCCCTTTTCCTAATTACCACAAATCTGATGCAGATAATATTGAAAGCAGCTAGGCAAAATAAGGAAAGTCTCTAGTTATTGAATAGAGTCGTGGCTCGAATTTAGCCAGATTTTCTACTTGCATTTTTTTCGCAAGTGCTATTTTTTCTTACTTGCTAAATGAGTAAACAACTTGCATTTTTGAGAACGTATTAGAACTTTAATATTAATATTAAGCAACACAATGCTAACTACAAAAGTGCAGTACATATACTGCTTTGGTAAATGTAATGTAAACACAGCAAACATGACCCAAATTATGCTGTGTAAAGAAGCTGCTGAGACTGTCAGATATACAGCATGGTCTAGACACTGTTGCTCTGTTTCAGTCTCCAAATGGCAGAATATCGGGTAATTTCTGTCTTAGGCCAGACTACCACCATCTTGTCACAGCAGGTTTTCGGGTTATATTCTCTATACGGGCAACTTAAATTCTTATCATAACATCAAGTATTTCAGCACCAAGCCTTAAATCACCCCCAGTCTGCTTATTGTGGAAAAAGCTCTCTCATGTGATGCCAAAAAGCACACAGAACAAACCCCAATTAATACAGGTTTGCGGATCGATCATAATGGTGTTCTGGTGAAGATCGAATCCAACAAAAATGAGAATTAAGATAATGTTCAAAAGTTAAATAAAAAAAAAATCCAGCCTTTTATTTGTGGGCTTTGTTTGTGAAGAAAAGTAATTCATGAAACTTGATGAGCTATTTTTGTACTTAGTTCAAAACAGGAATCAAGAGTATCATTCTCAATTTCTGCTTGGTATCATACTAAATTATTTTCCTGCTGAGGATCATATGTTTTGAAAATTTATGACATGTACGCTGCAATATTTCAGTGATTGACCTAAATCCGTGAGCTTGTTATTTTGCATAAAAAAAATTATGCTCATCAATTCGAAGAGTTCTATGATATCAATGTTATTTGTGGTCTAAAGTGTAAATATATAAACACAGAAATAGTTTTTTAATATGTCATAGCCCTTTTTATCATGTATCTAGGGTGTGCTTTAAGTGCAGAAACATCCATTTCTTCGATCGCCATAGAGAATACAAGTTGGGAAACCCAAATATACACGTGACCATTCCAGCCAATCGTATTTGTGATATATAAACTAAAACTAATTTTAGACTTCCGAATGCCCAAATGTATACATGTGGTAAACGTCATCAATATTGGGGCC
Organism: Serripes groenlandicus; assembly: GCA_031761405.1. Lineage (NCBI taxonomy): Eukaryota > Metazoa > Mollusca > Bivalvia > Cardiida > Cardiidae > Serripes > Serripes groenlandicus. Next base: position 9,839 of record JASEVX010000847.1, read on the forward strand.
GTTGAATAGGCATGCGCACGAGACATGCGATTGTAAACTTCCGCTAATATTGCAAAACTGAAAGTATTCTCGGTAGATCTCGAAAATTCACTGCAATTACCGCGAATTGTCAAAGAAAAAACTCTGTAAAGATCTACAGTTAGAATTGCATATTATTCGGTCAAAAAAAAATTCACTCGCCAAAAAAAGCTGGTGCCTGAAATCTCACCTCGCAAATTGAAATTACCACTCGCAATTCGCGAGTATGCGAGCTTAAATTCGAGCCATGAGAGTAGAAAACACTTGAAACAAACGGAAAATTACTTATTATGAGAGGCATCAAAAAGTGTTTCTATGAGGAAAAGTGCTATTGTTTGACTTGTTTCAAAGTATGTGTTGTTTTTGTTTTGACAGGCATGGCAATAAACTCCCTGGCAGTCAGTGGAGTTCGCTGTTGATTGCAGAAGATGGTGATTTTACACATATAACCATGGTGATTGATCTGATGCTGACCTTTCCTCCTGCAAGTGTCAGTTGTGAAACTACATTCAGCCAGATGAAGCTTATTAAAACTGTAGGAGGACCAGACTAAGATCATCGACACTGAACAGCCTTCTGTTAGTCAAGTTAGAGTCCCCAGCTATAACAGAGTTTGTCCCTGACAAGGCAATTGAACTATGGTTGGTAGGTAGTTTGCCAATTGCCAAATTTTAAAAAATCTTCTTGTCCAAAAGTACTGGCCCAATTTGAAAATTATTTTGCACAAATGTTCCTTGGGGTACCCTCTACCAAGAATGTTCAAATATTTCCGATCCGTTGAAAAACATGGCCGCCAGGGGGCGGAGCTTATTTTCCTTATATGTGCATTGTTAAAACTTTAAAAATCTTCTTGTCCAAAAGTACTGCCCCGATTTGAAAATTATTTTGCACAAATTTTCATTGGGGCACCCTTTACCAAGATTGTTCAAATATTTCCGATCCGTTGAAAAAACATGGCTGCCAGGGGGCTAAGCTTGTTTTCCTTATATGTGTATAGTTAAAACTTAAAAAATCTTCTCGTCCAAAAGAATTAGCCTGATTTGAAAATAATTTTTCGCAAATAGTCTTTGGGGCACCCTCTACCAAGATTGTTCAAATATGTCTGATCTGTTGAAAAACATGGCCGCCAGGGTTGCTGCAGCATCAGAAAGGGGGCAAAATGTCCAAGCTTTAATAATCTTCTTCTTTAAATCTGCATGTCTGATTCCATTATAGTTTAATAGAAATGTTCCTTAGGTGAGCCTCTACAAAGATCGTTCAAGGCATATGTTTGGTTGAAAAACATGGCAGTCAGGAGGCATCAGAAAAGGGGCAAAATGACAAAATTTGGAAATTCCATTTTTTTAAGTTCTTGTATGATATTAAGGAAATTGAATATAAATCTTACTTCAGTGATCCTCTACATTTAATTTGTTCAAGCTGTTTTGATTAGTTACAAAATCATAGCAACCTCGCGTCATCACAAAAGGGGTAAATTGAACTTTTAGCTACAAATGACAACTCCTACCATTCCACTTGACCAATTTCAACGTTACTTCACAGGAATGTTCCTTTGATGGTCCTCTTTCAAAATTGTTCAAATACTTGCATTCTGTGTAGAACCTTTGTTGCTGCAGCATCAGAAATTGAGAAAGCTCTTGTTAGATTTCAAGATAAAAATGGCTTTTACTGATGAACTATTTCTTTAACTGAGTGTCCACTTCTTGCAGTTTCATTTGAACTCCTGATCAAATTTTCACAGATATTTGCAGTTAAATATTTGCTTCTAATTAACTATCATTCAGGTGATCGATTTAGGGCCATCTTTTCCCTCTTGTTGGCTTGAGCATGTTGAAACTTTGTCAGAAAAATTGTCTTGATGATATCTAGGCCAAGTTCGAATATAGGTCATGTTCAGTCAAAAACTAGGTCACTAGGCCAAATTGAAGGAAAATCTTGTTAACACTCGGTAAACTGCATTTTAAACTTGAGCATGCTGAAACTTTGTCAGAAAAATTGTCTTGATGATATCTAGGCCAAGTTTGAATATAGGTCATGTCCAGTCAAAAACTAGGTCACTCAATCGAAGGAAAATCTTTTTTTACACTCTGTAAGCCACATTTTTGGCATGATCATGTTGAAACTATATTAGAATGTTTGTCTTAGTGATATCTAGACCAAGTTCGAATATGGGCCATGTCCGGTCAAAAACTAGGTCACTAGGCCAAATTTAAGGAAAATATTGTTAACACTCTGGAAGCCACATTTTTTGCTTGAGCATGGTAAAACTTTGTCAGAAAGTTTGTCTGAGCGATATCTAGGCCAAGTTCGAATATAGGTCATGTCGGGTCAAAAACTAGGTCACTAGGCCAAATTATGGAAAATCTTGTTAACACTTCAAACCGCATATTAAACTTGAGCATGTTGAAATTTTATCAGAAAGTTTGTCCTGATGATATCTAGGCCAAGGTTGAATATGGGCCATGTCCGGTCAAAAACTAGGTCACAAGGCCAAATTTAAGGAAAATCTTGTTAAACACTATGGAAGCCACATTTTTGGCTTGAGCATGTTGAAACTGTCAGAATGATTGTCTTAATTATATCTAGGCAAAGTTCGAATATAGGTCATGTCGGGTCAAAAACTAGGTCACTAGGCCAAATTTAAGGAAAATCTTGTTAACACTCTTGAAGCTGCATTTTAATCTTGAACATGTTAAAATTTGTCAGAATGATTGTCCTAATGATATCTAGGCCAAGCTTGAAGATGGGTCATGTCCGGTTTAAAAACTATGTCACTAGGCCAAATTTAAGGAAAATCTTGTTAACACTCTTGATGCCACATTTTTGGCTTGAGCATGTTGAAAATGTCAGCATGATTGTCTTAATTATATTTAGGCCAAGTTAGAATATAGGTCATGTTGGGTCAAAAACTAGGTCACTAGGCCAAATTTAAGGAAAATCTTGTAAACACTCTTGAAGCTGCATTTTAATCTTGAGCATGTTGAAATTTGTCAGAAAGATTGTCCTAATGATATCTAGGCCAAGCTCGAATATGGGTCATGTCCGGTTTAAAAACTATGTCACTAGGCCAAATTTAAGGAAAATCTTGTTAACACTGGAAGCCACATTTTTGGCTTGAGCATGTTGAAACTGTCAGAATGATTGTCTTAATTATATTTAGGCCAAGTTCGAATAAAGGTCACTAGGCTAAATTTAAGGACAATCTTGTTAACACACTTGAAGCCACATGTTTGGCTTGAGCATGTCGAAACTTTGTCAGAATGTTTGAATTAGTGATATCTAGGCCAATTTCGAATAAAGGTCATGTTGGGTCAAAAACTAGGTCACTAGGTCAAGTTAGGAAAATCTTGTTAACACTCTGGAAGCCATATTTTAAACTTGAGCATGCTGAAACTTTGTCAGAAAGTTCGTCTTGATAATATCTAGGTCATGTCCGGTCAAAAACTAGGTCACTAGGCGAAATTGAAGGATAATCTTGTTAACACTCTGTAAGCCACATTTTTGGCTTGAGCATGTTGAAACTATTTCAGAATGTTTGTCTTAGTGAACTAACTTCGAATATGGGTTTTGTCAGATCAAAAACTATGTCACTAGGCCATATTGTAGAAATATCTTGTTAACACTATAGATATCACATTTTTTACTTGAATAGATTGAAACTTTGTCAGAAAGTTTGTCTTGATGATATCTAGGCCACGTGTGAACATGGGTCATATCAGGTGGTACATTTGGTTACTAGGCCAAATTGAAGAAGAATCTTGCTAACACTCTGAAAGCGGCATTTTTATCTTGAGCATGTTGAAACTTTGTCAAAATATTTGTCTTTAATATGGGTCAGGTCAGTTCAACAACTAGGTTACTAGGGCAAATTGTAGAACAATCTAGTTAACACTAGAGAGATTGCAATTTTGAAATTGAAAATTTTGTCAAAGTTGGTCTTGATGATAATTTGCGCTAGAAGAGTTAAGTCTTAAATAGCCCATTCTCAGGTGAGCGATTCCAGGGCCTCATGGCCCTTTTGTTTGCTTCAGCAGCTAGAAATTTGGTCAGAATTTTGAGCTGAACGATATCTAGGCCAAGTTCGAATATGGGTCATGCCGGGTCAGAATCTAGGTCACTAGGCCAGATTGAAGGAAAATCTTGTTAACTCTGTAGAAGCCGATTTTTTGGCTACAGCAGCTTGAAACATTTTTGTTTCAGCAGTTTGAAATTCTGTCAGAATGTTTGTCTTAAAGATATCTAGGTCAAGTTCGAATATGTGTCATGCCGGGAAAATCTTGTTAACTGCATTTTTAGCTTGACTATTCGAAGAATATGAGAGCTATACTTCTCACCCTGGCGTCGCCATCCATGTCACACCTTGGTTAAGGTTTTGCATGCAAGTACTTAAATACTACATGTATTGCATTGCATCTTTCTACAACCCTACCCAACTATCACACCTATGTAGATTATCAAGTTAGATAACTCTATCCTGCATTTTATGCAAGTTATGGCCCTTTTTATGCATATAGTTTTTGGCCTGTCTGTCTGTCTGCACGTTGGTTGGTCTGTCTGTCTGTCTGCACAAAAAAAACTTTAACCTTGACCACTACTTTTGAACCATAACAGGTACGGCTACCATATTTCACATGTGTATTCCTTGTGACATGACCTTTCTGTCAGTACCAAAATTTTTGACCTTGCGACCTTGACCTTTGACCTAGATGTAGTTTTTGGCCTGTCTGCACGAAAAAAACTTTAACCTTGACCACTACTTTTGAACCATAACAGGTACGGCTACCATATTTCACATGTGTATTCCTTGTGACATTACCTTTCTGTCAGTACCAAAATGTTTGACCTTGCGACCTTGACCTTTGACCTAGATGTTGCCATTCTCGAAAAAAACTTTAACCTTGGCCATTACTTTTGAACCATAACAGGTACAGCTACCATATTTCACATGTGTATTCCTTGTGACATGACCTTTCTGTCAGTACCAACATTTTTGACCTTGCGACCTTGACCTTTGACCTAGATGTAGTTTTTGGCCTGTCTGCATGAAAAAAACTTTAACCTTGACCACTACTTTTGAACCATAACAGGTACGGCTACCATATTTCACATGTGTATTCTTTGTGACATTACCTTTCTGTCAGTACCAAAATGTTTGACCTTGCGACCTTGACCTTTGACCTAGATGTTGCCATTCTCGAAAAAAACTTTAACCTTGGCCATTACTTTTGAACCATAACAGGTACGGCTACCATATTTCACATGTGTATTCCTTGTGACATGACCTTTCTGTCAGTACCAACATTTTTGACCTTGCGACCTTGACCTTTGACCTAGACGTTGCCATTCTCAATTTTTTTTTTAACCTTCCCCACTACTTTTGAACCATAACAGGTAAGGCTATCATATTTCACATGTGTATACCTTGTGACATGACCTTTCTGTCAGTACCAAAATTTTTCACCTTGACCTTTGACCTAGATGTTGCCATTCTCGAAAAAAACTTTAACCTTGACCACTCCTTTTGAACCATAACAGGTACGGCTACCATATTTCACATGTGTATTCCTTGTGACATGACCTTTCTGTCAGTACCAACATTTTTGACCTGGCGACCTTGACCTTTGACCTAGATGTTGCCATTGGGGGGCATCAGTGTTTCACAAACACATCTTGTTTACTTAGAAATTCTGGTTAAAGTTTTGCGTGCAACTTAATTAAGAGTCCATATCTCAGTAATAACTTGATGCATTGCATTGAAACTTTCTACAACCCTACCCAACTATCACACCTATGTTGATAATCAAGTTAGATAACACTATCCTGTATTTTATGCAAGTTATGGCCCTTTTTTACTTAGAAATTCTGGTTAAAGTTTTGCGTGCAACTAAATTAAAAGTCCATATCTCAGTAATTACTTGATGCATTGCATTGAAACTTTCTACAACCCTACCCAACTATCACACCTGTGTAGATAATTGCAGTACATTGTATGAGCGAACAAGGGCCATCATGGCCCTCTTGTTTATTTTTGTAGAGCAATTAAATTTGGACCCTAAAACACTTACTCAGGTGAGCGATATAGGGCCATCATGGCCCTCTTGTTATTGGTTCTGACCTAAAACCAAAATACAGCTGGTGTTTTAATTCAGACTTTCATGGGTACTCAGTAGACATTAAATGAGATATTTTAAGCTTGGATCATACATTGTGTACGTAATGCTGTTTTGACTGTAAATAGTTACGTACACAAGATTGTTTGGATCCCTTTTTAGATCACCTAGAGCCAAAGGCTCAAGGTGAGCTATTCTGATCATTTTTTGTCCATCGTCTGTCGTCCATCGTTAACTTTTAGCTTTAAACATCATCTCCTCCTTAACCACAGGACCAATTTCAACCTAACTTAAAAGGAATGTTCCTTTGGTGGCCCTTTTTCAAATCTGTTCAAAGATTTAAATTCCATTGCAACAAAAAAGGGGATATTTACCAAAACATATAAAACCTTTTTGTCTGAAAGTATAAGGATCATGCATTTGATATTTGGTATGTAGCATCATCTAGTGGACCTCTAACAAGGTTGTTCAAATTATGGCCCTGGGCTTAAAAACGGCCCCTCCTTGGGGTCACTTGTTTAACATAGACTTGTATAGGGAAAAAACATTAAAAATCTTCTTGTCTAAAAGTAGAAGGCACAGGCCTTTGATATTTGGTATGTAGCTTCATCAAGTGGACCTCTACCAAGATTGTTTAAATTATGGCCCTGGGGTCAAAAATGGCCCCTCTCTTGGGGTCACTTGTTTTACAAAGACTTGTATAGGGAAAAAGCTTTAAAAATCTTCTTGTCTAAAAGTAGATGGCCCGGCCCAGGCCTTTGATATTTGGTATGTAGCTTCATCTAGTGGACCTCTATCAAGATTGTTCAAATTATAGCCTCCCGGCTCGGCCAACTTTCTTTCCGAGGATTGACAAAATTCAATGCGACATGCGTCATTTGTCTTCCACCAATGGGCTAAGTCTATGTGGAAAAGCAGCTAGTTGCTTGGGAAGATTGTTGTGTGGAGTACTGGTGTGAGAAAAGCAGGAAATGCATGAGTAGGTGAACTGGCCGCCGTGATATAACTGAGAAATTGTTAAAAACGGCGTTAAACCCCAATCAAATTAAAGCCCTGGGGTCAAAAATTACCCCTCCCCAGGGTGACTTGTTTTACATAGACTTGTATAGGGAAAACACTTTAAAAAAGTAGAAGGCCAAGGCCTTTGATATTTGGTATGTAGCTTCATCTAGTGGAGCTCCACCAAGATTGTTCAAATTATAGCCCTGGGGTCCCTCCCTTGGAGTCACTTGTTTTACATAGACTTGTATAGGGAAACATCTTTTTGTCTAAAAGTAGAGGGCCCTGGCCTTTGATATTTGGTATGTAGCATCATCTAGTGGACCTCTACCAAAATTGTTCAAATTATAGACATGGGGTAAAAAATTACGCCTCCCCGGGGGTCACTTGTTTTACATAGATAGGGAAAAAACTTTAAAAATCTTCTTGTCTTAAAGATATTTGGTATGGACCATTTTGAACCTCTAGTGGACCTCTCTACCAAGATTGTTCGAATTATAGCCTTGGGTTCACTTGTTTTTCATAGACTCATATATGGGGGTCACTTGTTTTTCATAGACTCATATATGGGAAAGAACACTGAAAACTTTTTAAGTTTGATTAAATCAGGTGAGCGATATAGGACCATCATGGTCCTCTTGTTCAAATATAGTTCTTCAACATATCAAACGAGTTTTGGTGTCAAACATTTGGAATCCTTTTTTTAAGGTTTTGCTATTTGAGGACTCAAGTCCGTTTTAACATTTGTGTTTAGCTCAACGTTAGTTTTAAGCTCGACTATTCAAAGAAAAATGAGGACTTTACTACTCTTGTCCGGTAAATGTTTTAGGGCAAGCTAGCATTTTCATTTATAACTCCAATACTCTTCATTCAAATCACTTCATACTTTACACATTTATTAAGGACCATCACACAATTAGGTTAGATAACTCCATTGTATCCTAAATATGGAGTTACGGCCCTTCATTGACTTAGGAATGTTGATTTTTATCTCGACTTTTGAAAAAAAAGAGCTATTGTCATGACCCTGGCGTCGGCGGCGGCGGCGTGGTCGTCCGGTTAAGGTTTTTTGTTTAGCTTATTTTTTTTTATTTTTTTTTCTCCCTATCAGTCGAGCGTCTGTGCCGTACGCGGTGCTCTTGTTTAAATTTTATATTTAAATGTATGTATCTATTCATTTGCTTTTACATATATACATAGAGTATTTATGATTTAATAGTACTTCAGTGCAATATAATGAAATAGTGCTTTATGTGAATAAGCAGCATATAGTCGAGCAAGCTGACCTCCAACAGCTCTTGTTAATAACTACTTTCCATATTTCTTCTAGATGTAAGGCAAAATTACTCTTTTGTCTGATTAATGCAATGTGAATGTATTTTCGTAATACGATCGAACCAATGAAATTATTGTAAAGCAAATGGCAACCAATAAAACACTACTTTTCGCAGATGTTATACTACTGTTGGACACAGTTGCAGCCGTAAGTCGACTTTTCGAAAAGCATGCTAGGAATTGGATAGGGGTAAAAAATCCCAAATATGTTAACCCTTGTCCATAAAACATAGCGGTAGCATTTATAAAGTTAAATTAAATAATTATGACTCCTGAGACACAAACATACACATATGGTATTATATATCAAACTACATGTACTTGTAAAATTTAAAATAAAGTCTGTTCCTAACAGAATGGACAAAAACCTTGAATAATTTGGGAAGAGGAGCAGCCTTGAAAACATGGGTTTGTGATCAACAACCGAATTTGGAGCTGACGACTTCTGATTCAGTGTGCACGATGGGGTTGATGATCAGGGTTGTGACTGTATAAAATCAGTCTCCTCTTTTTATTTTCCCATTTGTGTATTACTATATACAATTGTCCTTAGTCGAAAAATAACTCTACTGCACAGCCTCATTTGAAATAGAGGTAAGTTTAATTATTTTATTTTGACAGAGGTAAGTTTAATCATTTTATTTTGTCAGTGACCTAGTAGGTCAAGTTTGAAATTGGGTCATATTGGGTAAGAAACTAGGTCCCTAGGCCAAATTGAAGAAAAATCTTGTTAACACTCTGGAGATTGCATTTTTGGCATGAGCATGTTGAAACGTTGTCTGAATATTTGCCGGGAAAAGTATGTCAAGATATTTCCAGAAATATAAATATATTTACATTTTCTATGACAAACTGTACAAATGAGTTAAATTAAATGTTATTTTGTCTAAGGTATACCATACAAATTGAAAATGTTCTTGTATCAATGATCTTCCTTTATTTGTAAATATCTATAGTATGCACTAGACAAGAAATTGGTATTGAAAAGATATCCAACATTTCTGTTATTGCATAATGTGTCCTGTTTATGGATAGCAGTTAGTCATTTCCCACATACAACAAATCTGCAGCAGACGACTTTTGAACAGAGTGACAAAAACCTTTAAAATCTCCATTTTAGATAGCTTAATTGTTAAATAAAGTTGAAAACATTGGCCAAAGGAGAAATTGCTCATGATGAGTAATTTCACTTATGGCTACAATGTTTTCAAAAGTTGTCTGCTGCTATTGCTTCAAAATGCGTCTACTGCTATTGCTTCAAAATGCGTCTGCAGCTTGGAAAGGGTTAACAATAATCTAAAACAGCTCTAAAATTGATGAAAATACAACTTTTATCACAGAAATGATAAGATAATCTAAATTCTAATTGGCATCATGCGTGGACTTTTTAGCTCACCTGTCACGTAGTGACAAGGTGAGCTTTTGTGATCGCCCTTTGTCCGTCATCCGTCATTTATTATCCGATGTTTACCAAACTTATTCAGTAGGTAGATATTAATGAGAGCTCTGTTCCTTTCGAAACCAGCCGGATACATTCATGCATGATGGAATTATGGCCCTTTAAAATTGGCAAAATTGCTATAATTGACCTTGTGTGAACAAGTTTAATTCATCATTTATTATCCAATGTTTACAAAATTATTCAGTAGCTAGATATTCATGAGAGCTTGGTTCCTTTCGAAAACCATGCATGATGGGATTATGGCCCTTTAAAATTGGAAAAATGGCTATAAGTGCATAATTTAGGTGAGCGAGCTAGGGCCATCATGGCCCTCTTGTTTGTAATTAATGTGTAATGGTTGTTATTTAATTTCTGTTTAACATTTTATGTTGATGCGAGGGTATTCAATATTTAACTTAACATTGTTAGGCTCAGTGCCGAAATAAAAGAATACCATTTTAAGATATATATCAATCAGATTAGTTCTTGTTATCTTACCTAATCATTAAGTGTTCGAGGTTGAGCTTTTATGAGCTACTCTTGTCTGTTGTTTTTCATGCAGTTAGATTCTTTACACTTTTGTATCCACATTTCTGAACCAATCCTAAATCGGACATTTTTGGAAGAGTGATGTTAAACTGAAACTCTATTTGAAAGTTATTAGGTTCTTAAGAATGGTTTCTTTAAAATGCTAAGGTTGAATAGAATAAGTGGTAATTAAGATATAAATTCATGTAATATTTGTTTAATGGTACCTTATCGATTGTTAGGAGGAGATGGACTGATTAACAAGGAACACTAGGTTTAGGTGGGCTCTGTGTGACTGAAGGACAAGGTGGGCTATTCGACAAGGGATCCTTAAACAAGGTAGGCTGTTTTGACAAGATGAAATAGGAGGAGGTTAGCTATTTGTCAAGGGGCTGTTTGATATGAGACGCTAGGAAGTGGGTTGTTTGACAAAGGACGCCAGGAAGAGGTTGGTCATTGACAAGAGACGCTTGGAGCTGTGTTGTTTGACAATATGTGGAGGTTGGTTATTTGACAATAAACGCTAGGGGGCGGGCTGTTGACAAGGAACGCTAGGAGGAGGTAGGCTGTTTAATAAAGAATGCTAGGAGGAGGTGGGCTGTTTCATAAGGAAAGCAAGGAGGAGCCGGGCTGTTTGGAAAGGGATGCTAGGACGAGATGTGCGGTTTAATACGGGACAATAAAAGAAAATGAACTCTGACAAGGGACGCTAGGAGGAGGTAGGCTATTTGACAAGATACCCTAGGAGGTGTGCTGTTTGACAATGGACTATAGCAGTTTTTTTTTTAAAAAGGAAACTAAGAGGTTGGATGTTTGACACGGAACGCTAGTAGGAGGTTGGCTTTATGACTAGGATGCAAAGCTGATATGGGCTGTTTGACATGGGACATTTGGCTGTTTGTCAAGGAATGCTAGGAGGAGGTGTGGTTATTGATAACAGCCGCTAGGAGGCTATGGGCTGTTTGACAAGGGACGCTGTGAAGAGATGGGTTGTTTTTACAAGGGACACTAGGAGATGGTGGGCTGTTTAAAAAGGGACGCTAGTAAGAGGTGGAATATTTGACTAGGGACGATAGGATGAGATGGGCTGTTTAATAAGTGGCACTAGGATGATGTGGGCTTTTTTTCAAAAAGAACTGAAGAAGGAGATGGGCAGTTTGATTAGGTTCGCTAGAAGGAGGTGGGCTGTTTTTGAAGGGACGCTAGAAGGAGGTAGGCTGTTTGACAAGGGACGCTAGGACGAGGTGTACTGTTTAACAATGTTCACAATGAGGAGATGGTCTGTTTAACAAGGAACTGTAGGAGAAGGTGGGTTGTTTGTAAAGGGACGCTAGAAGGGGGTTGACTGTTTGTAAAAAGGATGCTAGGTCGAGATGGGCTGTTTGACAAGGAACGCTTGAAGGATGTGATCTATCATATCCAGTCATTTGACCATATGTTGTGAATTTCATGCATAAAGTCTTCTTTTTGCTGTTGAAAGTGTTAAGACCTAAACTTCAAAAAACACCTCTTTAGGAATGCGGAAATACACAGATTTCCTTTCAAAACGTATAAGATGGACGTGTAGTGAGTTTCTGTGTGTAAGTTGATGTAGTCACTTTAATGTGTGTAAACTCATATCCAGTGACTTTCATGCATAAAGTCTACTTTTTGCTGGTGAAAGTGTTAAAGTCATAAGTGTTAAGCACTAAACTTCAAATAACACCTCCTTAGGAATGCGGAAATGCACAAATGTTCTTTCAAAACGTATAAGATGGACGTGTAGTGAGTTTCCTGTGTGTAAGTTGATGTAGTCACTTTAATGTGTGTAAACTCATATCCAGTCATGTGACCATATGTTGTGAATTTCATGCATAAAGTCTACTTTTTGCTGGTGAAAGTGTTAAGCCCTAAACTTCAAATAACACCTCTTTAAGAATGCGGAAATACACAGATTTTCTTTCAATATGTATAAGATGGACGTGTAGTGAGTTTCCTGTGTGTAAGTTGATGTAGTCACTTTAATGTGTGTAAACTCATATCCAGTGAGTTTCATGCATAAAGTCTACTTTTTGCTGGTGAAAGTGTTAAAGTCATAAGTGTTAATCACTCAACTTCAAATAACACCTCTTTAGGAGTGTGGAAATGCACAAATGTTCTTTCAAAACGTATAAGATGGACGTGTAGTGAGTTTCCTGTGCGTAAGTTGATGTAGTCACTTTGATGTGTGTAAACTCATATCCAGTCATGTTACCATATGTGGTGAATTTCATGCATAAAGTCTACTTTATGCTGGTGAAAGTGTTGAGCTCTAAAAATCAAATAACACCTCTTTAGGAATGCGGAAATGCACAAATGTTCTTTCAAAACGTATTAGACGGACGTGTAGTGAGTTTCCTGTGTGTAAACTCATATCCTGAGACTTTCATGCATAAAGTCAACTTTGTGCTGGTGAAAGTTTTAAAAGTCATAAGTGTTAAGTCCTAAACTTCAAATATCACCTCTTTAGGAGTGTGGAAATGCACACATGTTCTTTCAAAACGTATAAGATGAACGTGTAGTGAGATTCCTGTGTGTAAGTAGATGTGGTCACTTTGATGTGTGTTACCTCATATCCAGTCATGTGACCATATGTTGTGAATTTCATGCATAAAATTTACTTTTTGCTGGGGAAAGTGCTAAAGTCATAAGTGTTAAGCACTAAATTCAAATAACACCTCTTTAGGAATGCGGAAATGCACACATGTTCTTTCAAAATGTATTAGATGGACGTGTAGTGAGTTTCCTGTGTGTAAGTTAATGTAGTCACTTTGATGTGTGTAACCTATATCCAATCACGTGACCACGTGTAGTGAATTTCCTGTGTGTAAGTTAATGTAGTCACTTTGATGTGTGTAACCTATATCCAATCACGTGACCACGGGTAGTGACTTTCTTGTGAAAAGTCTAATTTTTTCTGTTGGATCTTTTGAGCTATTAAACCCTACAATTATAACTGCGCATCTTAAGGAACACAAAAATGCCCATATTGTCTTTCTAAATGTGTCATAAGGCCATGTAGTGAGTTTCAGGTGTAAAGTCTCGTGTAGTGACTTTCCTGTGTATACAAGTATGTGTGTGTTTGTGTGTGCGTTGGTATACCCTACTCACAGAGGTAGGTCATAGAAGCACACAACCATTGACCGAGGTACCAAAACCTACCGAGGTATTTTTTCCATTACCTCGGTGTGTTTACCTCTAAAGTAACGCAGAATGCTCGTCTATGTTTATATCTTTAAAAATGTACGATACCTCGGTGCGTAGATTTTGAGCGTGTAAAGGTGCTCTGTGTGACCCCACACACCTCGTCCCAATATTCTACTTAAACTCAGACGTGCGCATGCGCAGTATATCAGAAAATGCACACAGCAAGTGGCAGGGTCCCCACGTCATGAGGTATGTACTTTTATAGTGATTTTGATCACGGAAACACATGGATGTGTAGCAATTGTTGATGTAAAATATGTTAATGAGTTTGAACAGCTTCGCTTCTTTGCATACACGAATGAAATATAATTCTTGCCAAAGGTATAAAGCTATGGTTTGAAGACGTTTCGAATGAGCTACTTGAATGTATATAAATAAAGATGTCAATCGTTTTCCACAGTTTTAAATGCAACATAGGGCTCAGTCGTGATATTGAAGGATAATGACAAGTTTACTCCTCGTTTCTAGAGCGCTGGGCAACACACGGGTTAAGTAATTTATCTAGAAAACTTATTAAACACATGAGATACACAAAGCTGATGTCTTTGTCTCCTATTAAATTCCTCCGTTTTTCAACAATGCGTTTACTGTGTGTCCCATACCGATGTTGCTGTGTGTCCCATACCGATGATGTTGCTGTGTGTCCCATACCGACGTTGCTGTGTGTCCCATACCGAGGTTGAGGGTGTCCCACACTGAGGTTGTTACCTCGGTGTGTTTACCTTGTACTGGTTTCCAAAAAATTATACTACCCCAATTTGCTTATGATAAATGATATTCAGGACCAATTACTTATGCCATTACATTTGTCTTATATTTGAAACATGTCGAATGAGCATAGAACTCGGTGTGTTTGTGTGGAATTATATACCTCAGTGTGTTGGGTATACCAGTATGAGTGTGCGTTTGTGGGTTTTTTTTCACGCTCTCTCTCTCTCTCTATATATATATATATATAAGATAAGATAAGATATATTTTATTAGACTGACATGTGTATAACAATTACATACACATATTAATACAATAAACACACCCGGCCGCGTTGGGCCTATAAGTCACTTTAGAAACAGAGTAATAATTTAAACATAATAGTAACATATTTACAAGTAAATATAGTATATGAAAAGTTAGTTCCACAAAGAAGATCAAGAAAGTTACATTATCATTTACTAAATGGACTAAAATTAAATATTTAGATTTAAAGAAACAATTTATATCATACTTTAGTTATATATTAAGCATTGATCTGCGTTTTTTAAATGCAGTTGAAATAAAAGAAGCACATAGTCTGGGTTCCTCACATACTAACATTTTAAGTTTATCTATATCTGAAAAAGTGTGAAATTGGTTGTGTTTAATTGAAACATTTCGAAATAATAATTGTCTTTCATTGCTATAAAGATTACATTTCAAAAGAAAATGAGTTTCATTTTCAATAGAATTTGAAGAACATACTAAACATACCCGTTCTTCTGGTGTTTGACCAACAAATCTATCGGTTTCAATTCTAAGCGGAAGTATTCCACAGCGTAATTGAGCTAAAAACGATCGTTCTGTTTTTTCTAGATTGAGTTTAACGTAGTCGTGTCGTGTCAGTATACATTGATTAAATAGCGTTATAAAAGTTGCCATTTATACCATTTGATAGCAGTTTGTACATTAGCGCATTTCTATCTAGAAAATCAAATGCTTTTTATAGGTCAAGATACGTCACGAAAGTTGCTTGCTTCGCTTGCAGACGATTTTTTAGAATAGAATTTGCGGCGTATACATGATCTTGACATGAACGATTAGGCCGAAATCCGTTCTGTTCATCTACGAGCATATCGTTAGCCTCAAGGTATGGCAATAATCTGTTGTTTAAAAACGACGAATACAGTTTACTTATACACGGAAGGCGGCTAATGCCACGATAATTCAGAGGTACACGAGGATCTTTAGTGGCATCCTTAGGTATTGGTAATATCATAGCGTTTCGCCAAATAGATGGTATCTTTCCTGTATCAAGGCAAAATTGAAATAATGAATGTAACACGTCTGTATATAACAGTTGTAAACTTTAGCACTTCGTACGGTATTTTATCAAAACCACAACTTTTATTATTTTTGGCTTTATATATAATTTTTTCGATTTCCTGACGAGAAATTGGAGCATTTAAAATATCATTGTGTACATATAATGGATCTAGCATATTGTCTTCTAGTAAACGCTTATGCTGTAATATGTTGTCGTAAAAAGTTTGGTCATAATCGATTTCATTATTCGGATTGTAAAGACCGTTAAAATCTGTACGCCATGTTTCGAAAACCGTTTTATTATCGTCGCGTACATTTCCGTTATCATCGTACACTTCCATAGGAATATCGTACGAGTGTTTTCTTTTAGGACCTAATTTTTTAAATGGTTCCAAAACTGTTTAGGGTTATCAGTACATGCGGACTCTACATCGATCATAAGGCCACGTTTATACGCTCGCTCGTAATATCTAAGCTTTTTGTCGAATACCTTTTTGCAGTTTCTATATTCGGTCAATAAGGAGTTTCGCGTATTACGCGGTCCTGAGAATTTAACGTACGATTTTTCACTTCGTTTGAGTGTTTCCCAGGATGCAGAAAGATCGTCGTTCCAGTTCGGTTTTGTACATTTAAAACGCTTTCTTGTTTCCTTGCAGCAATCAAAATGAGAAATGCAGGATTTCATTTCGGAAGTAATCGTCTTACAAAGATTGTCATAAATAACATCAATTTATCTAATTATTTCAATGAAAGCATACCTAGACAGGTCAGACTGCATAAAATTTACTGGTATTCTGTTCAACTTATATTTCAATTGTTCGGTGTAACCAGACGCTTGTGTATAACCGTTATGACTGTGATCACTGTGGCTTACTTCGTCATAGATCCCGTTATGTAATTGAAAATCTACGGATACAAAGTAATGATCGGGCAATTTACTTCTTTCTCCTAATAAGACGTTAAATTTAGTTCATTAACGATAGTTTGAGGGGAAGTAACTCTGAAATTACTACATTTAGCGAAGCAATCATGCGGAACACAAATATAGTCGACTATGGATTTTCCCTTACAAGAAACAGATGTAAAATTATCAAGAAATTGCTCAAAACGGCCATTCAACACGCAAAAATTTGAGTCGCTTAGGAACTCTATAAACGTATGTTCGTGTTGGTTGACCGTTTTATCCATCATATGTCTAGGAGGTATAGTATCTATATTTGTAATAGTATCATGTAAATCTCCTATTCTAGCATTCATGTCGGCACATAGGAATATTGCATCAACATCAGAGTGTAAATATATCTGGCTTAATAAATGTGTGTAAAAACTAGGAGCATTCCTACCCCATGGTGAGTTTTCAGGCGGTACATATGCACATATGATAATTATAGAATATTGTGAGATCTTGTCTTCTAATGATATCGATAATATTCCCTCGTATGACTTTTCAATAATACATATATCATAAGAATCATATATTAAGTCTTTCACAAATATACCTACACCGCCGGAACCTTTACGGGCATTTACATGAGTCACGTTTCTATTATGTGCGTAAAATGTATAAGCAGGGATAGTCAATGTTTTATTATTTTGGAGATGAGTCTCATTAACACATATTATATCCGAGTCGTTATATTTGATTAGTTCAACGCAAAGATCGTGGTTATTTGGTGTCCAGCCACATACATTTATATGGGAGATACGAATACGGTCCTGCCGGGGGTTGTTCTAGGCATCAGTTTCATCAGCAGTTGACGGGTTAGGGTGGTTGTCGGTTCGTGTACGGTCGTTCTTAAGAATGCGCCCATTGCCACTGACACGATACTTGTGGCCATTTAGTAACTCAGTAAGCAGAGTTCTGGCGTTGAGCTCCAGCAGACGCTCCGTGTGAGATTTGCTTCTATTCATATACACAGTATTGAATAAATGGTGTCTCTTCAACGATTTTTTGGCACGAAGAACCTCAATTTTTTGGTCAATGGATTCGAAGGCAATTTTCACAAGTCCCGGTTTGTTTACAACACGTGACTTAAGTCTCGCTGTGTCACATATCACAACATTGTCTGCTGTCGCATGCCCGAGAGCATTGATTAAGTTCTGCGCCTGCGTGATGAGCGGTTGCTCTGGGATATCTGGCATGTTGTATACAATAACGGTTACCTCGTTATTTTGCACTGTTTGATTGACGTGAGTGGCGGTGAGCGAACTCATGTTTTGCTCAAGCATATCAATACGATTATCCAAAACTGCGAACTGCAAATCCACGTCGACCTTGACCGCTTTGATTTTATCATCAATTGTTGATAAAATGTCTTTACGTAATTTGTCAATTTTACTTTCAAACATTTGGCGTAAATTATCTTGGCCCTTTTTTACAGACATTATCACTTCAAACATTTGAATCATACGGAATGGCATATCAATCCCAGACTCATTTACTTTATTTGATGTTTGTTTAGTACTGGGACTTGGGATTTAAGAGCCTTTTGTTACAGAGTTTTTTATCGGCCATCTTAGTTTGCTTATGCACTGGGGAAGGCGTACCTGGACTTTCCAATGCTCGTTTATCCTTCCTTGCTGGAGTGTTCATCTTAAAATCCTTAAATTATTAATGCTACACTATTCATAATACTGTCCATTATGAAATATTATGATATAAAATGGGTTTTAACACTTTAAATCCGATTTTTGTAAAGATCGATATCGATGTGAACTAACTATTCATAGCCTCGTTCTCGCATCTCACATAATTGCCGTATAGCCATTCACATTCAGACAAAAGAGCGACATATATATATATATATATATATAATGTCCGTAATAATGACGAAACTTTCAAAATACAAGAAAATATTTTTTACAATTTAATTGAAAATATATTTAATCAAAGTCGGGAAAGTATAGTTGTCCCTTTCCGTGCTTTTTTTTTTATGAGAGTTCAAATCACAGGAAAAACTTATGGGACAGAGTTGACAACTATCACATTGACACAATTTGAGATTTAGGGTTTGTTTCTGTCAAACTGCTGAAGAAGACAACACTGAGACACACATTTTGATTAAAAATTTATTTAAACAAAAGGAATAATTTTATTTATGATAAACAACATTACAATGATGGTGAAGACAATACATCAACAATACATTTTTCAATTTGTACATTCATTGCAAAGACCAAATCTTAGCAAGTTTGAAATTATGGACCTCTCAGCGCATTTTTTTCTCAACTCATTACTTCTTGGCAGGATTTTACTGCTAAAATTGATGAAATCTTATTTTTAAATATGACCTAAGAAAGCCTTCCCTCAACATTTTGAAAACATCCTCAGAAGTCACCAGAATGCACCATGTTGCGTCAAGGATTTCAATTTTGTTTTGTAACATCAAGTCAAGGGTAAAATATGATAACTTAAGTGAAAGTTTTAGTTGTTTCATTAGAGCACCACAGGGGGACTGTATGTCACCATTTATTTTTGCGATGTATGTAAATGACTTAGAGGACTACATGTCTCTAAATGAATTTGAAAGCGTGGATATGGGCATGTTGAAATTGTTTTTATACGCGGACGATATAGTTTTATTTGCAGAAAGCGAGTGCAGTTTACAAAATTGTCTTGAAATACGTTTTAGTTATTGCGAAAATGGAAATTATAAGTAAAGGTAAAGGAAACAAACGTCATGATATTTAGAAAAATGGAAAAATATCGAAAAAAGTAGTTTTTACATATTTAGGCATATCATTTTCTTCAGGAGGGTCCTTTCAACAAACTTTTGACTATAGGAGTGCAAGCTTTAAAAGCAGTTTTGCATAAACAATATCTATTAGTATTAAAAAATATCACCATTAGTCATACACTTGAACTTTTTGATAAGCTTATACTACCAATACTTAATTACGGGGTCAAGGTATGGGGCTTCAGTGAGGCTATAACGCGCAGAAAGGCTGCATACTAGATTTTGTAAGCAACAACTGCACGTCAAAAGTCAGACTCCTAATAATTGTATATATAGTGAATTGGAAGTGACAACGCCTTTCTGTGATAGTTAAATACTGAATAATAGTCACGAGAACAGACGAACGCAAATACATAAAGGCAATAAACAAACAAATGTTAAATGATATAAAGAAAATTGGGCATCAAAGGTTAAATATATATTGAATAATTTTGGTTTTATTTATACATGTACGGATGAATCAAGGTGTCGAAAACATAAATGCTTTCATAAAATTTTTTAAACAAAGAGTAAAAGATATTTTTATCCAAAACTGGGATGCTGATCTAAGTCAAACCTCTAAAGCTAAAACATATGTTCTAATCAAATCCTTTGATTTTAAGATGTATTAAGACAACATAAAAATAAAGAAATATAGATTTGCATTAACAAAATTTAGACTTTCAAGTCACCAACTGAAACTTGAAACTGGAAGAGGGAAACAACCTGTTAAGACTCCTATATCAGACCGTAAATGCGAATTATGTAACACAATAGAAGACGAATTTCATTTTTAACTTGAATGTCCATTTACTTTTTTCCACCTGCAGATGCATTTCGACGCAAATGCAGCAGACGACTTTTGAAAACATTGTGGCCAAAGATGAAATTGCTCATGATGAAATTTAGTTAACAATTAAGTAATCTTTTATGGACATTTTTCAGGTTTTTGTCACAATGTTTTCAAAGTCGTCTGCTGCAGATTTGTTGTATGGGGGAAAGGGTTAAACAATGATCTAAGACAAATCTATATAAGAAAATATTATTGGTCTAGACCATACATTCCTAAATTCATCGAACTCTCAACAAGCAATAACCAGAAAACATGATCCGAATTATGCATTTTCCTATATAATGGTTTCGAAAAAAGAATGAAGTCACTTGTATAATTATCTCATTTAAAATGTATGTATTTTATTATTGTTAACTGTTTTTCAAAATGTAAAAACTAAATATGTATAAATGTGTGTGGAATGTTTATCGAAGTTTACTCCCATTTTCGAGATTTTCTTTTTAGTCCTATTCTTCTACGATACAGAGATTATGATTTTTCGAAGTAGGAGTCAATTAACTTTCACTAGACCAACACGAAATGATGATCTTGGAAACATTTCATTCTGGCCTGATGCATCATTTCTTGTCTGCCATGGTGGGGATTTATTTAAAATAAATATTCATATATGCACTTCTGTATCTCTTCTTAAACGATCGCAATTCTACCTGTAGTACTTTCAGTACTTTGATTAGTTTTAATTATCGAGAGTCAAAAAGAGCTCGGATTCTCCTCGGTCTCTTTATAGTTCGAATTATCGAAAGTCCAATTAGCTCGGCTTCTCATTGGTCCCTTTATAGTTTGAATTATCGAAAGTCCATTGAGCTCGGCTTCTCCTCGATCCCTTTATAGTTTGGATTATTGAAAGTCCAATGAGCTCGGTTCCTTTATAGTTCGAATTATCGAGAGTCCAATGAGCTCGGCTTATCCTCGGTCCCTTTATATTTTGGATTATCGAGAGTCCAATTAGCTTGGCTTCTCCTTGGTCCCTTTATAGTTCGAATTATCAAAAGTCCAATGAGCTCGGCTTATCCTCGGTCCCTTTATAGTTCGAATTATCGAAAGTCCAATGAGCTTGGTTTATCGTCGGTCCCTTTATAGTTGGAATTATCGAAAGTTCAATTAGCTCGGCTTCTCATTGATCCCTTTATAGTTCGAATTATCGAAAGTCCATTGAGCTTGGCGTCTCCTCGGTCCCTTTTGGATTATCGAGAGTCCAATGATTCGGCTTCTTCTTGGTCCCTTTATAGATCGAATTATCGAGAGTCCAATGATTTGGCTTCTCCTTGGTCCCTTTATAGTTTGGATTATCGAGAGTCCAATGAGCTTGGCGTCTCCTCGATCTCTTTATAGTTTGAATTATTGAGAGTCAAATGAGCTCGGCTTCTATTCGGTCCCTTTATAGTTCGAATTATCGAAAGTCCAATGAGTTCGGCTTCTCATCTGTTACTTTAATGATAGAATTAAAGACAGTCCAATAAGTTCGGCTTCTCCTCTGTCCCTGTATAGTTCGGAATTCGAGAATCCAATGATCTTAGCTTCTATGCCACATTGCATATTCGACAATTTACTGAATACTGATACCAACTACTAATTAATCTCAATAAAATATTAAAAAACCGGACGTGTTTGCTTTAATTAACTCGTCCGATATTTTGTTATATGTTTCGTTATAAACATGTCACTATCATAAAACATATACATGCTTACTTGTTACAGGTGATTCACTGGGTGTCACAAGCTGTTATAGTTGTGACCATAGATCACAGAACTCCGAACAAAACGAGGTTCGAAGACCAGAGGATTGCGTACACATGTCTACGTGCGGCCCAAGTCAGGTATACTGTTTATTTCATTTAAAACCCATATGGGCACTATTCTTTCCGGGAGTTTATCATTATTGTTCTACATCTACCCCTCATAGAGAATTTCATACACAATAATGTCAGCCTGCGAGTTAAATAATAACAAAAGTAGTATATAAGTATGAACTCTTATAATACACCGCGTCTTGATATTTAATGACTTACTGACTGTCCAGTTTGATGAACTTACACTGGTACGTGACTTGAAGGACTACGTTACAAGTGTCGCTGCCCTTTGTCTATCATCTAATCCATTTGTCAATGTTTCAAATGTATATTGCCTCTACAACCGTGGTCATCGTCCCATCATTCAATCCATATGTTAATGTTTCAATGTATATCGCCTCTCAAACTGTTACCATATGTTCAACATCCAATCATTATTTCAGAGGCGTATCGTCTCACAAACCATTGTCAGCAGATGCTCCTGTGGCCTCTTCAACCCATTAAATGCTTTTTCAATGTTTCCAACGTAAATTACCCTACAACCGTTGCCATCTGTCAATTATGCAATCCATGTAACAATGTTTTAGATTTTTATTTCCTCCGAACCGTTGCCATGTGCCCAATGTTGCAGATGGACATTGCCTCTTTAACCGTGGTCATCTAGCAATTCTTCAGGCCTTTTATATTAATGTTTCATATGGTAACTAGTATTCCATTTACAACAATTGTCACCTACGTATATGAGAAATATATATTGTTTCTACAACTGATGCAGTACAGCTCGATCTTTCTATGTTTACTGTTTCCTTTACAACAACTTTTAATTAACAAATCCATCTTTTTTTTAAGATGTGTATATCCTCCACAACCATTGTCGTTGGCAAACCAGTATTCTACTTCGGATGTTACAGTAAAGCTGTAAGTATACAAGTATAGTGTATATCATGTATTGATTGAGTGTTAGAATGTGTTTTTATTTTAGCTTAGTGGAGAATCCCTCCGTGTGGGCCAAATGTACACACAGCCATGCGTAATTTCCCCAATTTCAGACAATGCTAATTTAAAGAATGCCACTACTGAAGCGCTTTGGTTTATTGAAGGCACCACTGGGAGGTGCAATACTAAATGAGAAAGCAGGAGGATATATTATTGTACACAAAAGTGACGTTGTTTGAGTTTATATTATTGTACACAAAACTGACTTTGTTTAAGTTTATATTATTGTACACAAAACTGACTTTGTTTAAGTTTATATTATTGTACGCAAAACTGACTTTGTTTAAGTTTATATTATTGTACACAAAACTGACTTTGTTTGAGTTTATATTATTGTACACAAAACTGACTTTGTTTGAGTTTATATTATTGTACACAAAACTGACTTTGTTTGGGTTTATACTATTGTACA
This sequence comes from Serripes groenlandicus, assembly GCA_031761405.1. Lineage (NCBI taxonomy): Eukaryota > Metazoa > Mollusca > Bivalvia > Cardiida > Cardiidae > Serripes > Serripes groenlandicus. The sequence goes on from JASEVX010000847.1 coordinate 33,279, forward strand.
CAAAACTGACGTTGTTTAAGTTTATATTATTATACGCAAAACTGACTTTGTTTAAGTTTATTTTATTGTACGCAAAACTGACTTTGTTTAAGTTTATATTATTGTACGCAAAACTGACTTTGTTTAAGTTTATATTATTGTACACAAAACTGGTTACCGTATCGTTACTCGAAGACCGTAATAGTCTAAATCAGATACATCCGCCCCCTGCTATTTATATCCCGAGGTCAGGTTCCGTAATAAGCTACATGTATCGTACATACGCGTGTCCGCCCCCGGATATAAATATCCCGAGGTCAGGTTCCGTAATGAGCTACATGTATAGTAGATACACGTGTCCGCCCCCGGATATAAATATCCCGAGGTCAGGTTCCGTAATGAGCTTCATGTATAGTAGATACGCGTGTCCGCCCCCGAATATAAATATCCCGAGGTCAGGTTCCGTAATGAGCTACATGTATAGTAGATACACGTGTCCGCCCCCGGATATAAATATCCCGTGGTCATGTTCCGTAATGAACTGCATGTATAGTAGATACGCGTGTCCGCCCCGAATAAATATATTGAGGTCAGGTTCCGTAATGAGCTACATGTTTGGTAGATACGCGTGTCCGCCCCCGAATATAAATATCCCGAGGTCAGGTTCCGTAATAAGCTACATGTATTGTAGATACGCGTGTCCGTTTCCGAATATAGATATCCCGAGGTCAGGTTTCGTAATGAGCTACATATGAAGTAGATACGCGTGTCCGCCCCCAGATATAAATATCCCGAGGTCAGGTTCCGTAATGAGCTACCTATATAGGAGATACGCGTGTCCGCCCCCGGATATAAATATCCCGAGGTTAGGTTCCGTAATGAGCTACACGTATAGTAGATACGCGTGTCCGTTCCATGATATAAATATCCCAAGGTCAGGTTCCGTAATAGCTTCATGTATAGTAGATACGCGTGTCCGCACCCGAATAAAAATAACCCGAGGTCAGGTTCCGTAATGAGCTACATGTATTGTAGATACGTCTGTCCGCCCCCGGATATAAATATCCCGAGGCAAGGTTCCGTAATGAGCTTCATGTATAGTATATATGCGTGTTCGCCCCCGGCACTAAATATCCAGAGGTCAGTCATCATAGTAGATGAGGTTTTGAAGTCTCGTGATGTAAATGAGAACACCAAATTCAGTACGCCACAAATATAGTGCAAAACAAAGTATTGACTCTAGAATGACGAATGCAAACCTAAGCAAAAGTCAAATAAGTTAGATAAATCCACCTATTTTAGGTAACCAAATACAATTACAAGTGTCTGAATGTGTAAATATCATATTTAAGTATAATCAAGGATAAGGATATAACTACGCTACCAATACAATACAATACAAATTTATTACTATGGTAATAAGGCATCCGGCCCATAATACAACCTATATATTTATGTTCCATTGTTTCCATATAATACTGTTTTATACATTTCCATATATTCTGACAAGGGACAGGTAACCGGACTAGTAAGGGAAAATGATAAGCCAGAAATTAAATTGAAGTTGAAATTGGGCATTTTAAGATTTAAAATGCCTTAAATTTTAATTTTAATTCATAATAAAATATATGAATTATAAAACATTTTTCCATATCTGGGCGAAACAACCGCCAGACATGAAAAATAAAAATATAAATGAAATAAAAACATAGATAGTAACATATAATGTAATATATGGAGGTGGAATAGGGAGGTGGTGGTTAAAAAACAGAATTCCTTCTTCACAACGTAATTTTGTTTAAAACAAAGGAAGTCTGCTCTCCGAGAAAGGAGGCAGCTGACTAGCCGCTCCGGGCACCCCCACCAGCGATTGGCCGACACCCGTCGCATTACGTCATATTACGTAATACGTTGCAGCAATGTCATCGTGCATCATCACGTGACTCGCAGGTGGCCAGGACCGCCAGTCTACCCCCCACTCAGTTGGGAGTAACCGCTCCAGATAAAAACGGGTCCCCAATACCATAAATACTTTTATGCATGCATAAAATCTATTTATGTTCCATTGTTTCCATATAATACTGTTTTATACATTTCCATATATTCTGACAAGGGACAGGTAACCGGACTAGTAAGGGAAAATGATAAGCCAGAAATTAAATTGAAGTTGAAATTGGGCATTTTAAGATTTAAAATGCCTTAAATTTTAATTTTAATTCATAATAAAATATATGAATTATAAAACATTTTTCCATATCTGGGCGAAACAACCGCCACAGTGAAACGACCGCCAAGCCCAGATGAGGTGAGCTTCTTGTCAGGAGATAAGGACATTTTACATAAAATTATAAAAACAAACAAATTATGAAATCCTACAAAATACATTTTTGTAATAGTCCATGTGAAATACATCCGAATTAAAATTTGTTTGAATGACCTTAACCAACATATTAAACAAGGCGTGAGACATGACTATTATCTCAGATAACACAATTAATTATGTGATGGGGAGAAACAGCTAGTTTGCATAATAAATGGTGATAGATAAATGAGTCCACGTTTTATTCAGTTGAGACATTTAACATGCTAAGATGCTTATTAGTTTTTAATTTAAGCATAAAACTATAATGTGATGTCGTACTTCAAATGAGAAGTATTGCTCAAAAAGTTCACCTATAAGCTAGTACCACTGCCTCAGACAGTTGGTACAAAACTGGCAATGAATTGAATTGAAAATCAGTTTCAGCCCATCAAACAACATTGGTTAAATTGACATTGGTATAACACAAACATATCTAATTAAGTAATCCATGTACACGCAAAAACTGAACTGAACTCGCCGCCTCAGTCAGTCGAGTCCAACACAAATTCATGGTTGTACATATGTGATGGCAAAGATGACTCTTTGAGAAAACCAGCTGCAGTCCCTCAAACAATATTGGTTTAGGTGAATAATGGCATCATTAAAAATCATCTAATGCAGTAACTCATGTACACACCAGAACTGAACTATGCTCGCCGCCTCAGTCAGTCGAGCTCCAGAACAAATTCACGGTTATACATGCCTTACTGTAAGTTAACTATAAAACTTGGAGGAGACCAGTCTCCTTACATAAAAAAAAAAAAAAAATATACTGGTAAAAGGTGAATAATAGCATAATTTAACTATCTAGTGAAGTAACTATTGTATACCCAGAACTGAACTATACCCGCCGCCTCAGTCAGTCGAGTTTAAGAACGAATTCATGGTTATACATTTCTTAGAAAACACAACTGTAACTAAGATTTAAGATAAACATATATACAAAAAGTACACAATCATATTTCTCCAAATGTGATATTTTGTAAAAGTAGATTGAACTGTGCTGCTTAAGACAGTCAGAGGAGTGGGTTTTCATTAAATTGGTATGATCTAACAGTGTTTCCTGTAATGAATCAATAGAGTATCATTGTTTGCTTGAAGCAGGTGCATGTAAAGGATTCGGACGAATATATTTCAAGAAAGCCGATGACTTCCACCTGCCTAGCTTTTTAAGTTGCTCATTTGACACATTTGTACTGTGTGCATATGTAGCACCGCCTATCCTCAGTGAATGAGCTGTGTATCGAACAGGGTCCAAATTACAAGATAATACACATCTTCGGAGCATGGTTCTAAAACCAGTAGCTGTTATTGGACAGAGACAAGCATAACGAAACAACGGGCCCTGTGTTGTTGAAGAGCTGTAAATTTTGTAAAGAGCTTTTACTGGACATAAAGATTTTAATGGATTGCACTGTAGTGGCACAGTAGCCATGTTGCCCTGAGAATGTTTGTATGACGTTAAGTGTAACAGAAGTAGGTGTGGTTTTGAACCCAGAAACTGTACTTGCACATTCTGGCGGAGAAGTGCATGTTGAGGACTTGACCTCGTTACTGCAATTTCGCTGACTCTGAGAAGACCAAAAAACGCAGCTAGAAACATGGCTTTGAAAACACTGCGGATATATAAATCCTCGCAATGTTGTGGTAATGCTTGAATCAGCTTTTGCAAAATATCTAAAGTAATTGGTAACCTTTTGTCAGGGGAGGAGTTGCGTCGAAGACCGTGAAGGATTTTTTGTATCAGAAAGGCCTCCCCGGGATTAGGATATCCCCTAATGTTATGAATGTATGCTATGGCAGACAAATATGTGGTTATTGTAGAAGATTTAAGACCCTTGCGATGACACACAGCTATGAACTGGGCTAGTTTTTCAACAGAGACTGGCAAAATCGACTCAGATGTATGAAATGTCATGTGAAATATTTGATAATGTTTAAGGGCATTTCGATAAGCGTTGATAGTGGCTGGTGCTAAAGAATCCTGAAGCAACCGGCCTACATCAAAATTTATATTTGCTGAAGCAAGTCGATTGGTACGTCTGTTGGAAGATTGTCCATCTGGGGTGCTAAACGTTTGAACTGCCCCATCTGAAAACGTGAAAGTAGGTCTGGCAAAATATTTTCTTTTCCTGGGATATGTTTAGCCCGGAGAAGGATATTCAAAGTCATACATGCTATTACCATACGGCGTACTAGGGCCATAACCATTGGTTCTTTAGTCGTTTGTTTATTAATTATTTGAACCACCGCCATGTTATCAGAATGTATGACTAAACATCTATTTTGAAAGTGTTTCCCCCATACTTCTAAAGCTACTACTATTGGAAAGTATTCTTTAAAAGTGATGTTTAAAGGAGCCACAGCAACTGACCACTTGCCATTGAACCACTTACTGCCAAAAATTGCCCCAAATCCTATTGCCCCAGACGCATCTGTGTGCAAATGCAACATGTCACTCGTAACCCAACGTCTGTCAAGCAGTAGTTGTCTACCATTGAAATGTTGCAAGAACATAAGCCATGCTGAAATATCTTTGCGACTCTCTTTATTCAGAGTGATATGGTGATTTGGGTTTGTAACTTTACAAGTTAAGTCGGTTAGACGGCGCATGAAAGAACGGCCAGGGACAACCACCTGGCAGCAGAAATTCAGAAGACCCAGCATTGACTGTAGCTCCCTTAATTTTATTGTACGTTTGTTCTTGTACAGGGCTAAAAGGGATTGCAACTTTACCAATTTGTCATCTGGCAAGCGAGCCTCCATAGTAATTGAATCAAGTTCTAAACCCATGAAAGTTATAGTATTGCATGGATACACAGTTTTTTCCTGTTTTATAGGTATCCCAATATTGGAACAGAATAGTAAAAATTCTGTTAAATTTTTGTGACATGTATTTTTAGGGCCTAAAATTAGGAAATCGTCCAAAATGTGGACCATATGCTTGATGTTTAAATGTGTTGCAGCTATCCAGTGGATAGCTGTACTGAATTTTTCAAATATTGCACATGAGCTTGATGCACCCATGGGAAGGCATGCATCAAAATAATATTTATTAAGAAACGTGAAACCTAGCAGTTCATGATCAAGTGGGTGTATGGGAATGAGGCGAAAGGCACTATCGATATCTGTTTTGGCCATGAATGTCCCTTGACCACAAAGAACCAACTGAGATACTGCATCATCAAAAGAGGAATAATGGACAGATGAAAAGATTGGATCAATAAAATCATTTACCGACTGGCCTTTGGGTAGCTAAGATGGTGAATCAGTCGGTACTGTCCTGGTACTTTTTTGGGAACTAAACCTATCGGACTTAATTTCATGTCAGGGAATGGAGAATGATCAAAGGGACCCCGAATACGATCAGTTTGCAATTCAGTCTGAAGTTTTTCTGAGACAGCATGTGGCATTTCAACACAAGATTTCAGGTTGGAACAGGATGAAGGAGATCTAGCGCCCATGTAACCTAGCCTGAAACCAGTCTGAAAACCTTTGATTAAATAATGAGAATCGGGATAACCCATTAAGAAGGGAGTTAATTTATTGATTTTTATTGGTGTAACGATATGTCTATTTAGCAGGTCGGATCGTGGTTCTGCTGGCAATAGGGGAGGGAGAGCTGGTTGCAATATTGTTAATGGATCTGTCCCTGGGCTTGTTGGGACATGCGATTGCAGAGTGTTGGCCCCGGCAGAAACCACATATGTGGGGATGTCTGCACATACTGATGTTGCAGGTCCCTCTTTTATTGAAGGCCCAGCATGTGTTTTCCAGGAATTTCTGGCGCTTATTATTCTGTCCCCCTTTTTGTTGTACCCGAAAGGGCCGTGGTTGCGTAGAGCTTTGCATGGGACTAGCCTGTGTAGAGGCCAACAGCCAGAATTCCATGTGTAACCTATCCCATGGGTGGGGAATAGTCTGACGCAGCATCCTGAACTGAGTGTCATAGAACACGAAAGCTGCGCCAGGCCGACGTTGAGATAGATCACGTATTATCTCCCCGTATTTCATTAGTGTGGACGTTTCAAAGGGAAAACGCACGGCATACACAGAGACAAACCGCAAAAAGGCAGTTGTCCATGCTTCAATCGAAGTTATTTTCTTCGTCTTTTGCGACGGAACCAGACTAATATTAGCCTCTGCATCAACCTGTAGTTGAAACTTTGAATTGCCCTGCGGTATCGAATCCGAGGGCAACAACAAAGAAAAATCCACAAATTTGTTTTGAAAGATTTTCTGTTGAATGGAGGCAGATATTTGTGAATTGATAGGCGTTGATACAGGGGTTACATATGTTGGATACCCTATACCTAAGAGGCTGTCTGTATGTGAGGACAACACATTCGGAAATGACATGTTGACATCCTCATCATCCGCTTCATCTTCGGCTGCAGACGTTTGCACTGGCACATTTC
>JASEVX010000848.1:0-39718 GCA_031761405.1 Serripes groenlandicus
AGAAGAGGGATTTCGTGAATATTTTAAAGAGAAAATCAAGTTTATATCATTATGAGTTGCATATTTTGCAATTCAATAATTTCACAGTTCATGGTGCAGAAAGATTCGAGTGTCTGCGTTATTGATATTTTATATGAAGTCGAGATTTTGAAACCCTAATCCTTAGCCAAATCCTAAAATAGAATATGTTTAATGCATCTACAGCAGACGGCATTAGAAAGGCGAAATATCTCACAATGAGCAATTTCTACTTTTTTCGATCAATGATTACAACTCTATGTCAAGTTCCCGCAATATTGGTGAGTTTATATTTTTCCTTTGATGTTTTAAAGCAGACAACTTTAACATTATCGCATAATGTAAGGGATAACTTTCATAGAAGCCGTGGCTGGTAGTTTGGGGTGTCCGGTTTGACATCGTGTAAATGTGCATTTGACGTACAAATAAAGGGTTTTCTAAAGATGTATTTATATCGCTTTAATTACCTTTCCGACATACAGACGCTTTCTGACGCCTCTGCAGCAGACGATTTTTGAAAAGAGATTTTCAATTATGTTGCCTATACGTATTCAAAGTCGTCTACTGCTGATTTATTGTATGAGGGAAAGGGGTTAACGTGTAAACGTACAAGAAAGACTCTGGGTCAGAGTGTACGTATGCGCAGTCTCTCCAAAATCTTTCCTGTGCGCAGAATCAACAAGAGCCCGAATCGAATGACACGGCTCAGCATATCTTAATTTTGCATATTGATATGTACCTTAAAATACTGAACCAGTGCACCAAAAAAGGTACGTACACGTCGGCATTTCTGAACAGTGTATGTTTTAGATCATCCGTTCAATTTAATCAGTCTAGTCAGAATCTACACACATTGACATGCGTGTGTAAGTATTTATGAGAAGAGGGTAGATCGTGGAGATACTTTGCGGATGCACAAGCTGATCTGTATCAATACTGTTCACAAAAACCAAGTTGTTGTTTATTTTCCCCATGTACGGGCTCATATAATGTATGTACTCTTACCCTGTTGTTCACTACATAAAACAACGTGTTATGTACGACTTTAACTCATAATTACAATCAATGTCGACCAAGATCACCCTGCAAGTTCGTGCAGTCAAATATGTGTATACATTGTTCGCTGTTCATTTATGAACACTTTAGTAAAGTAGTCCATAAACATGTCAGAACATGCAGAAAGCAGAGGTGCTAGTTACGGATGCAAAAGTACAGCGGGATAGTTAAATGGTTAAATTGAAATGTACGAAATATGTTGAAATGCTTGTCTACAAATCAGTCAGATATAATTCGTATTTTTTCAGACACTTTTAAAGTTAGACCATGGTTGATTTGTTGATTGTTTCTCTTAACAAGTGTTTGAAGCTATAACATGACGTTTCTGGGTAAATTACCAGTATTACTGGTATTACTGGTCCAATTATCACTCGTGTCAATGGTAAATAAACTCCATTTCTCACAATGCATCGTGTATTCTATATTTCAACCCTAATCCTGCCGATTTCCTGCAAACACAGTAGCATTTCCCGGCATTTCATTGACACAGATCTGTATTTGAATCAAATCATACCTGGTCTTATGCACCAGTTTTATTAACCCTTTCCCTCATATAAACGCTTTCTGACGCCTCTGCCGCAGACGGCTTTTTGAAAACATAGTTATAAAAGAAGAAAGTGCTCAAAACGAGCAAATTCTCCGTTATGTTACAATGTTTTCCACTTTCAGTCATAGGTTATCAATTCAATTAAAGAGATTTTCAATTTTTTGGAAAAATATGTTCAAAGTGGTCGTATGAGGGAAAGGGTTAAATGTTTTCATTCTACTATAAATGTGAACATCTTGTATAATCCTATGGCAATAATAAAGAACTTAATATTGTAATTCATTTCAATTTAGGTCATTGTGGCAAGCGTCATTCATCTTCAAATGGGCATCATAGCCTAGTTGGGAAAGCAGCCAGTTGCCAAGAGAAATTATTGTTTAGAATATTGATGCGAGAAATCAGGAAACACATTTAAACGATATAACTATTGTTGAAATGGCACTTAAACTCCGTTCAATCATGAAATCCCTGGAGAACGGTTTTCTTATGACGCAGCTCATTTTGCACTGGACTTATTACACTTACCATAACTAAACGGATTAAATAACGAAAGAACTAAATAGTTAGTACGTCCATTCCTAATCCGGACTATGAACTATCGCATATATCGTTATGCATGCAGATATAACATAGCTAGACATGGCAAGGTTGGGGAGCTACTTCATTAAACATTTCCTACATTCAGCAAATCTATAGCAGACGAATTTGATAACATTAGGGCAAAAACAGAAACAAATCTCTGTAAATGAAAGGATCATATTTAATAGAGTTGGAAATATTGTGTCAAAATTATGAGCAATTTCTCCTTTTCGATACAGTTTTCAAAAGTTGTTTGCTGCTGAGGCGTCATAAAGCATTTGTATGTGGGAAGGGGTTAAACATTTCCACAAAACCTGCTTATTACTGTAGACGTATGAAAGGATTAAAATGTTAAGTCATTCTAATGTTGACGACCGAGCAAATAACTTGTATAACTTTCCTTATAAATGTATATGGTGAAAATCTTTTCGATAAAAAGATATTGCTCTCAAGAACAAATAGTTCTGTTCTCCACAACGCCGTTTTCAACAATGTTTCACTCATATCACGGCGGCCAGGTCACCTACTCATGTGTTTCCTGGCCTTTACCCACACCAATAATACACATAACATACTTACCAAGCAACTGGCTGCTTTTCCACATGGACTTCAAGCCCGTTGGTGGAAGACGAATGAATGATGCTTGTCACAGTGACTTTTGTCAAACGTCTCAAAGAATATTGGCCGAGCTGGGATTCGAACTTATAACCCCTGGATTGACAGCCCGTGTTGCTACCGACTGAGCTATAGGGGGCTCAGCGTTTCAGGAGACGATCAAGAAATTAAATTATATACTTCTTATCCATCTATGTTGTCAAAAGTCATGCTATAAGGTGTCAAACAGGTATGTATCGTAGAAAAGAAAGAGTTGTCTGTTTTCGTACATTTCATTTTGTTGGATAGATATATTGATGTTATATACAGTCGTTATGCACAGCTAAAAAAAAAACGTTCTCTTTCCTGTCAAAACATATAAATGTTCGATTTGTTTTAATATGGTATGTTTAGGCTAATGTAAATATGCTTACTACATTAAGAGAGACATTCTTTACAGCCTTTTGTTCTGAAATCTTGCATAATTATCTAAATTCATTTCGACTTAACCCTTTCCCACATACAATAAACTGAAGAGGACTTTGGAAACATACCTGAACACAATTGGAAACTTCCTTTAAATGAGTGTACAATAATTGAATAGAGGTGAAAACATGGTGACAAAAGGAGAAATTGCTCGTTTTGAGCAATTTCTTCTTTTGTAGCCATGTTTTCAAAAACAATTTGAGATAACATTAAACAATTGTTTTCTATCAGATAATAACTTTAAACACATACTTTACAGTGTTTATCTTTAACAATTGTTCTCTATCAGATAAAACCTTTAAACACATACTTTACAGTATTTAATTGTTCTCTATCAGATAATACCTTTAAACACATACTTTACAGTGTTTATCTTTAACAATTGTTCACTATCAGATAATACCTTTAAACACATACTTTACAGTGTTTATCTTTAACAATTTGTTCTCTATCAGATAATACCTTTAAACACATACGTTACAGTGTTTATCTTTAATAATTGTTCTCTATCAGATAATACCTTTAAACACATACGTTACAGTGTTTATCTTTAACAATTGTTCTCTATCAGAAAATACCCTTAAACATATACTTTACAGTGTTTATCTTTAACAATTGTTCTCTATCAGAAAATACCTTTAAACACATACTTTTCAGTGTTTATCTTTAACAATTGTTCTCTATCAGAAAATACCCTTAAACACATACTTTACAGTGTTTATCTTTAACAATTGTTCTCTATCAGATAATGCCTTTAAACACATACTTTACAGTGTTTATCTTTAACAAGTGTTCTCTATCAGATAATGCCTTTAAACACATACTTTACAGTGTTTATCTTTAACAATTGTTCTCTATCAGATAATACCTTTAAACACATACTTTACAGTGTTTATCTTTAACAATTGTTCTCTATAAGATAATACCTTTAAACACATACTTTACAGTGTTTATCTTTAACAATTGTTCTCTATCAGTTAATACCTTTAAACACATACGTTACAGTGTTTATCTTTAACAATTGTTCTCTATCCGATAATACCTTTAAACACATACTTTACAGTGTTTATCTTTGACAATTGTTCTCTATCAGATAATACCTTTAAACACATACTTTACAGTGTTTATCTTTAACAATTGTTCTCTATCAGATAATACCTTTAAACACATACTTTACAGTGTTTATCTTTAACAATTGTTCTCTATCCGATACTACCTTTAAACACATACTTTACAGTGTTTATCTTTAACAATTGTTCTATCAGATACTACCTTTAATCACATACTTTACAGCGTTTATCTTTAACAATTGTTCTATCAGATACTACCTTTAAACACATACTTTACAGTGTTTATCATGCGGCATCATTAAGTATCCGGGGTATATTTAGGTTGTCCTAGCACACAGAACACTCGGTAATGTGAAAGCCAAATCAACCAATCAAATTACATCTTTTATTGAGCACTCGCCGAACACTCGGTGTGGTAAAGTTATCGAGATAAGCCTCATATGTGCTCACAGCTCCATTAGTTTAACATACATTTGAGCCGTCCCGCGAGAAAACCAACATTGTGGACTCTACATTAAGTATCGACTCGGATCAGCCTAAGCATGCCGCGCAGGCTTACCTAGATAGAAACTTTTCGCCTCCTGTGGATTTTCTGTTTCAGGAATTATTACTCTATACCTTAATCCTACTGCGACGGAATATGTCGGCCCGGATTAGTCGGCGCGGACTGTGCAGGCTGATCTGGGTCGATACATTACGCAGAAGCCAAAATGTTGGTTTTCTCGCGGGACGGCTCATTTTTGGATTTTTGTCTTTCACACCGTTAGAGAAAAGTAGAGAAAACAAATCTAATTACATCAGTTTGCAATCCGATCATGACCGCGAATTTTCACGCAAGACGACGTCGGTTATGTTCATCAATTTTAAGGATTAATGAATTAGTGGAACTTTGGTAAGCCGTTCCTTTGCGGATTAGGATTAACAGATTATCCACATAATTGGGATTCTTATAAATCCGGTAATACTTTGGTACACCATTTGCACCAAGAGTACATTGAACTTTTAACCATTACCTTATCGAAACTTTTTAACAACATTCGTAAACAATGTAGATCAGACTGGACATACATGGTGTCCGGCTAATCTTGGGTTGTATCATTCGATACTAATTTAATTTTTTCTCATTTAATAGCAGAACTTTTCCGTACATACAACTGAACAAGAGAACTCCCTAATAGTTATGGACGATAAAGTCGATGGACCAATTTACTACATGCAGGCACATTTGACGACAAATAAAAACATTGTGACAAAAATAGAAGTTGCTAACAATGAGCACCTTCTACTATTCCCTCAGTATGTTCAATTATTTTAAATTATTACACTTTAATTATAGCCATTTTCAACATTCTTGCTTAAATGTTTTCAATGTTGGCTGTTGATAATTCATTGTATCTAGGAAAGGGTTAAACTTCTTAGCAGAGTAAGTATTACTTTATAAAATCGAAGGAAAACAAAACAGGCGCCAAGTTTTTCAGTGCACAGTGCAGTGGGTGCTCCTCTTTGACCAATAACCGACAATTTACGATGTAAACCCCTTTCACACCTACAACAAATATACAGCAGACAACGTTGGACGCATCTAGGTAAAAGAAGATTGGTAAACATTTTTGGAAATTGAGAAATTGCTGATTTTGAGTTTTTCTTATTTTCTGTTAATGGTATCAATAGTTCGCCATCTGCAAACGCTTCAAAATTCGGTTTTTTTATGAGTTATAGAGCTAGACGGCCCATTTTGATACTCTCTGTAATGACAACTATATATATATGTATAACATTTTTTGTATTTTTTATTTTTAGTATTTTTTTACCAATACAATAAATTGCACTTCTTTATTTACACGAGAGAATCCGCCGTGGTCGAGTGGTTAGCGTCGGGGATATGAAACCGGGCGTCCCGGGTTCGATCCCCAGTCGTGGCGTGTCGGTCACGGTGGAGTGTCCTTGGGCAAGGCACTTTTTCTAGCCTGGTACTGGTTTGTTTACTCAGGGAGCATGAATAAGTGTAATGTCGCATTGATACAACTGAAATAATGTTGAAAGCGGCCTAAAACTTCAATTAAACTCATTTTCATTGATCTTATGATTAAAAACACATTTTCAAAATGACACTTTTCCATACATTTTGGGGAAATAAGAAATTGCTTGAAACGACAGCGTCTCCTTTTCCTACACTGTTTCAACTACTTCCTAGATTCTACACAGTTTTTAGAATAAAGTGTCAAGGTATATTGAGGATATCAAACAGACATACCGGTGTTTTTATTCAGAAATTCCCCAGCATGAAATCTATTGTATTTTTTTTAAACGTCTGGTATGGACACATTTTGAGGAAGACAAGAGGGATGTTTAGAAGTCTAATTTCGATACATAATTTATAAAAAGAAGAACGACAAATGGAGAAAATGCAACTCCAACATTAAAACAAATTTGTCAGCTGAAGATGAAAGGGACTGGTCAGCATTGAGAACCATTTGTATAGAGACCAAAGAATAACTGTATCAAAGATAAACTAATAGTTCAATTTGATATCAATTCGCCAATGCATTTCGAAGAATAAGTCATCTAAAACCGTCAAAGACAAGTCGATGAAAGAAAAAGAGATATTTAAATTGATCATATCTACTTTGGCTGACTCCTTTTCTTCATTAATTATACTTCAAATAAACTATTTACTCTTTCAGCGCCAAAGGCAGTATGGAGGTTTTTGCATATAATACAGATTCAGGTGATTCAGCTCGTAACGAGCTGTCCCACCTGAAATCAGAATTGTTTGCCTTTTATTGATCAAAATAGTCGAAAACTTTTATTACATGAGAAATGGAGAAGCCCGATTTTGAACATGGAAGAGTCTACTTTAAGCAATTCGGCGCTGAAAGAGTTAAAGAAAGACATTGCTTAAATAAAAAAGAAACATCAACAAAAGAAGATCAGTCTGACCTCGGTATGGATTAAAATGAGGCAAAGAACTTCCGTACTTTGATTTTCATTGATTAGATATAAACGCCGTTTTTCAGTTATATCACGGTGGCCAGGTTACCTAACGTGTTTTTACCTGGCTTTCTCGCAACAGAATTCTTCTCAGGCAACACATAGACTACTTAGCCAATTGGTGGAAGACGGATGATGCTAGTCACAATGAATTTTACCAAACGTCGTAAAGTATTTGGGGAAATAATTCATCTAAAAAATAGTGTATGGCAGAAATGAACCCTTTCCAACATACGCACAATCGGCAGCATCCGACTTTAGAAAAACAAAACAAGGCAAACAATATGGAAAATCTCTATGATTGAAAGTATGATCAAATAGCGTTGAAAACATTGTTACACAAGGAGGAATTACTCTTTATCAGAAAGTTCTCCAGTGCCACAATGCTTTCAAAGTTGGTCTGCTGCACATGCGTCAACATGTGTCTAGATGAGAGAAAGGTTTAAGCAAGACTAGATTCAAAAGCGGATGAGCATCGAAAGAGGGATTGAAGTGTTTTCACGATAACTCGAACTCGAAATCCACCCAGAAAATACCTCGAGTTATCAACGTGTTCGAGCGACCGCTGGATTTGTACGACATTCATTGCGCGGTGTCAGTGTATAATGAAAAGCAAGCCAATGATAAAATACTATGAAGTAGCAGCTTTCCAAAGACATACATCCGCTGCCTGCAAATGGTACACGTTAACGATATCCGATTCATCATGTGTTCGAGATATCGGTCTTCAACCTTTTGGCTATTATTACAGGAACGGAGAACTTCTGAAGGCTCTGGTGAAACTGCGTACGAGTTTATTAATTTGGGTTTCACATCATTTTAACAGTACTGTATATCATTCATATACAATGAGGACTATCAGTTCAACTAAACCACGTGTCTGACACCGGTGTCCCACAACATACCAACTTAACCCTTATCCACATGCAACACATTTGAAGCAGACGACTTTTAAAACATCAAGGCAAACATGTGGATAATCACTACAAATATAGGTTTAATTATTGAAAAGAGCTGGAAACATTATCACACTGTTTTCAAATGTCGTTTGCTGCATATACGTAAAGATACTGCACTATGTTGGAAAGGGTTAAGGCAATATTCCTATATATACATTTGTTTTTATTTAATTTGAGGAAGATTGAATGATGTGCATTGAGATTTTGTCGCAAATTTCTAAAAATAACCCTTGCTGTAAATTTATTATTCCTACTTACTGAATTACCACTTCACCGCTTACCACACATTAACACACATACATATATATGCAAATATACGGAACATCTCAATGAATGACAATATAGTTACTGAATATAGTTATGAATAATCTATCTACTTGCACACTTGTGTCAGAACTCGTCTGCTGCAGATGTGTCAAAAATGTATCTGCATGTGGAAAGGGTTCAATGTAAGTTCTTTGTGAGACGTAAGTACTTTTGTTTCAAGAATATACAAAAGCATTGTAACCGTGTAGATTAGTTATAGATATGATATACAACCAAGAACAAAACGTTACGTCTCGGATTTCGTAACCTTGTTCCATGGTCATTGAACGAGCACTCAGACCTATATATATGAGCCTGTTCGTGAAAAAAGGTAAAACCTGGCATTTCTGAACAATGAAGATCCAGGTCAGCTTGTACATCTTCACCGTCTTATCATAATCTACATTACTCGAAGGAAGTTTCTTAGCATTTGGCCGTTATAGATATGTGAGCAATGATCTTAATCTTGATCAAACTGTACGTAAACACTGGTGTTTCTGTCTCTACACTGTTCACAGAATCCAACTTGTACTCTTTTACACGTGTCGGCTCATGTGATCCGCCCGCTACAGGAAAGGCAACCGTCACACATCTGATATCAGTCTATGTACAGACCCCGTAGTGTGATCAGTACGTATGTACAATGTACTCTTTGTTCGTTTAGTATTCGCAGTAGCCGTTAAGAAGCTGCAGAAGCAGGGTATACGTGTACACTATTGATCAGACGTGACATGGATGCGTTCGCTGATTTTGACCCAGACTTGTCACCCATGCACTATGGTCGGTTTACGTTGATAACGCCGTATACACATTTTTCAACTTTTTGTATTTTCTTTGTCTTTACTTCTTATCTTTCACCATTGTCTTTTGGTCCATTGTCACACTTATTTGTGTCCGTATGTGTTAACATTAAAAGCAACGTGCATTCAACAACTTAAGTCGATTGGAAAATTGGAAAACTTCCAGATACTTACTTTCTTTTTGCAGTAAAGTATAATTTCTATGTGGTAAAATGTTTTAATGAAAATAGATATTGCCATCGAAAGCTTGAAATACAGTCATCTTGCGATAGCTTGAAAGTCCAGGATGACCTCGACTTATCGACATGTTGAAAAGACCGCCGAATTTATACCTAATTAAAACAGTGACTGTAAGATTCTTAATTCATTTCCTTTAAGTATTTAGTATGAAAAGCAACCAAGTGTTTAACCTTTCCCCACGTACTAACAATTTCTGACGCATCTGCAGCAGCTAAATTTCGAAATCATTATGACAAAAGAAGAAATTGCTCATAATGAGCAATTTCTCCATTTACCATAATGATTTCAACTCTATTTAATAATCGAACTATCATTTATAGAGACTTTCCATATTTTGGATTTGCTAATTTTAAAGTCGTCTGCTGCAGATTTATTGTATGTTGGAAAGGGTGATATGCATTCAGAATAGCGTTGAATACATTGTCTGGACTATTGTTTTAGATTTGTGTGCATAAAGAAGGAGAAGTCCTAACTCTTTCCCTCATGTAGACGCTTTCTGACGCCTCTGCAGCAGACAGCTTTTTGAAAACATAGTGACAAAAGAAGAAATTGCACAAAACGTGCAATTTCTCCTTTTGCCACAATGTTTTCCACTTTTTGTCATAGGTTACCCATTCAATTATGTAGATTTTCTATGTTTTGACAAAATACGTTCAAAGTCGTCTGCTGCAGAATTGTCGTTTGCGGGAAAGGGTTAAACACTATATAGGTTCTTGGTTCCAACTGTCAACCGAGTGTTTACATTTAGGATCTATACACATTCGGGGTCAACCGTTGTGCAATTCATGAACAACTAAATCGACGTGCATGCTAATGTGCCTATCAAAAATACGTATTCATTCAATGACTTATTGTTACATGTAACAAAGTCAGAACTAAGTAAATATTAATTGAAAAAGAAATACAGCAATCATATTTTCGTGCCAATAACGAACATGCATTCTTGATTTCTTAAAGGAATTCTTGTGAAAAAGAAAAAAAAAGAAAGAAAAAAAAAATATACACCATAATTATAATCACCTTACATCAAGGAAAAACCCTTTTTTAACGAAAATAACTTTTTATAGGTGACAGAAAAAATATGTATTCATGCGTTTCAATAAGCATGTTAGAAAGTACCAGAATGACATCAGCGTCTATTTATAATAGAAGGTGTTTGATAGGTGCCTAACCTTCTCATTTTTACGCTTCTTTACACATTTGCAGTATACGCATTTTTACGCTTCTTTACACATTTTCAGTATACGCATTTTTACGCTTCTTTACACATTTGCAGTATACGAATTTTTGAAAATATTGTCGCAAGAGGATCAACCGCTCATGATGAGCAGTTTTGCCTTTTTCAACAATTTTTCAACATAATTAAAATATTCGTTCATTTGAAAAGATGTTCCATAGTTTTGCCAATATGTTTCAAAGTGTGCTGCAGATTTGTTGTATGTGGAAAAGGGTTAAACTATAGGTAATTAATGTTGTCATTCAGTCAAACCCGTCTTAAAGTTACAAAACAATGGTATGTATATAATTCAGATGGTAATCTCGAATACAACTTGTCAACGTGAATATCAACTTCAGATCTGTTCAAAGTTCTTATCGTCTCTGATCATTAATCCATTCGATCGTAGACTTAAGTATTTCCCGCATACAGCACATCAACAGCAGACGACTTTGAAAATGTCTGAAGCAACACTGTGGAAAATGTCTTTAATTTTTTTGAATAGATTGGAAAACATTGTGGCAAAAGGATCAATTGCTCGTTTTGCCCTTTCACACATACATCAATGTTTATAAAGTTCGTCTGCAGCAGATGCGTCGAAATGCGCCTATATCGGGAAAGGTTAAAACGTAAAACTCATTTTGAGTCGATGAAACGAAGTTTATTTTCATGGAAATTATTTGACACTTTCCCAAATATAACACATCTGCAGCATAAGACTTTGAAAACATCCTGTCAATTTCTCTTTAAAAATCTCCATAAATGGGAGCTTTATTATTAAATGGAGTTGAAAACATTGTTAGAACTTGCTCATTATAAGCAATTTTTCTCTATTCGTCACAATGTTTTCAAACGTCATCTGCTGCAGATGCGTCAAAATGCGTCTATAAATTAGAAAGGTTGAAACGTGCAAACCCAAACGAAGTTCGTTTTCGTGGAAAATGATTTGACCCTTTCCAAAATATGACAAATCTGCAGTTGAAAACATCCTGTCAAAAATGTGAAAAATCTCCATAAATGGGTGCTTGATTATTAAATAGAGTTGAAAATGGAGAAACTGCTCATGATGAGGTCGCATCTGCTCGCAGAATTCCGAAGATCAGTTTACGTGTGGCGTTGTGTTTTGAAACTTTTGATTGCTAAATATAGGTTTACCCCACCTCTCCACATACAACAAATCTGCAGTAGACGAATTTAAAAATCCAGTCCAGGTAAAACATAGAAAATCTCTACACATGACAGTATCATTACTTAACTCTTTCAGCGCCGAATTGTTTAAAGTAAACTCTTCCATGTTAAAAATCGGGTATGTCCATTTTTCAATTTATGAAAGTTTTGGACTATTTTGGTAGCTAAAAGCCAAACAATGCTGATTTCAGGTGAGACAGCTCGTTACGAGCTGACTCGCCTGAATCTGCATTGTTTGCAAAAACCTCAATATTGCCTGTGGCGCTGAAATAGTTAAAAGAAGTTGAAAACATAATGGCAAAAGGAGAAATTGCCCGTTTTGAGTAATTTCTCATCCTGCCACAATGTTTTTAAAAGTCGTCTAATGAAGATGCGTGAGAAGGCGTTTATATGCGGGAAAGGGTAAAACAAGTATTTCGTCATATTATTTGACATTATAATTTGGCGCACAACTTTTTCTTGCATGCCTGAAATTTAAAACATTCTTTTTGAAATATGTAAATAGTTATTATCTTCGCTGTAGTCATTAAACACACATTGTGCAATCTTGTCGGACGTAACCATAAACTATGCGAGCCACGTAAACCAATTTGGAGCCGTGTTGTGTCTTCCTGTGAGAACGGTGACGACTTAGGCCAGCATGTTCGTCCGCACCGTCTCACCAAAACCTTCACTGTCCGTACACATGTAATATAGTTATAGATGCAACTTTTGACAAAGAACTAGAAGTGCAGCCCAGCTGGTTTTACACCAATGATGCCATAACCGAGAGCCAACAAGACCCCTAAACGACAGACGCGACACCTATGTACAATTGCAAAATGATTTTACCTCGTCAGCCGAAACGGGGCTTTGAAACATTCCCCCGTTTTGACATCACGTGAAGGGGTATTGGAGTTAAACAAAGGGGGCTTCAATTCACGCTTATTTATCAGAAGTTACATTTACGACTCTTCAATGTACAGGCATAGAAGGAAGGCTGTTGTGAGACTGTGTGTATACAGGTTATCCCGACTATACACTGTTCGCAAAGGGAACAGTACTCCATTTGGTCGGACGCAGCTCATATCATACCCTTTTATATAAGAGATGCCGGACGTCTTTTCAAGCTTCGGCAGCATATAGTATCGGGGGAAAGGCATGAAAATGCCACACTGCTCACGATGGTCACTTTCTCTGGTTCCCATGCTGGGTTTTCGGCTTTTTCTTTGGTAAAAGAATCATAGTTTTAAACATCTAAATAGTCAACATTTCAGGGTTTAAAATAGCATATCATGAAAACGGTTACATTGTGATGGTATACTAATTTTATGAAAATTTCCCTCATTATTTTATGTGGTATTCTAAGTATTTATCCTTGATTTCTCAAGCGAAACTTTTATTGTTCATGCTTGAGAGAGTTTGCTTCGATTACCTAACATTGTGAAAGTGTCAATCATATGTCTAAAGCGGGTTCAAAAACTTTAAAACAAATTTTGAATTTCAAATTCACATAATTTCTGATGTGTGAAAACAATATGGTTGAGGCAATCTGAAGCTTTTTAACTTAGTGAATTTTAAATTAGATATAAGGCGATCCATTTTGGGGAGATCCATTTGTAGGGCGATCCATTTGAAGAGCGATCCCTTTGTATGGCGATCCATTCATGGGGCTATCCTTTAGTGGGGCGATCATGTTTTATTTGAATGAATCAAATCCGTGGTTTATTTCCTTTGATCGTCGCAAAAACACTATCAGCCAGATCCAGGCTTTAATCCATTAAACACAAGACGGACTGTATAAAAACTAACGATAGAAAATGGAACTCCTACATTACCACTTGCACGGATATTATCAAACCCCCCAAAATGGTGTTTATGCTGTCTGATCTATATATTTTCATTCACCCTATGTATCTGAAATATTTCTTTAGATATTTTCCATTTTGACCGCCTCGGTGGTGTAGTGGTAAAGCGTTCGCCACGGGTGCGGGAGGTCGCGGGTTCGATCTCAGGCCGGGACATACTACATAATTAAAAAAACAAAAACAAAAAAGTATACTTTTCTGCCCTCCTTGGAGATCAGGGTTGCGGAGTTAGCATTACGACAGAATTAATGGTGTCAGGATAAATGGATCAGCAGAACTGGTAACTTACCCAGGACACGCCGTGATATAACTGAACAATCGTTGAAAGCGGTGTAAATCAACGAACAAAAACAATCACTTTGAATGAGACTAAATATGGGCAATGACATGTGTTATCTCCCGTTCACACAGACATGGGGAGTAGTAGAAGCCTTAGATAATAGTGTACATGTACAATCATTGCGAAACATTTCCCATATTAACCCCTCTAAATGTGTTTTCAAAGTCGTCTGCTGCTGATTCTTTATTTATATTGGAAATGGTTAACCCTTTCCCACTTACAACAAATCAGCAGGAAACGACTTTGAACACATGTAAATTAATGTAAAAACATTCAAAATAATTGAAAACATTGTGGTAAAAGGAGAATTTGCTCATTATGTGAAACTTCGTATTTTTCTGAAGTCGCAATTCGTCTGCAGGTGGGAAATGGTAAACGGTCTGGAAGGCGCCCTTTAGTACTTTAGTCCGCCATCAAGGTGAACATGAATTCATGATGAACTAATAATGACTTATTTAGTATAGAAATTGCCTTTCATTATATACAATGTAAATCATTCATAAATCGACCAACCAGACCATGTGAAATGAAGGTTTCTTCTTATCGTATACAGTAAATTACCTAGAGTAATTCTATTGATATAAACTATTTACCTTGTATGGTATTTAAGTGTCGACTTCTTTGAAGACTTCTGTGTAAGTTTCCAAAACACAGTTGAATGTAAGAATCGTTTTATAGATCAACCCTCGTAAGGCAATATAGATCAGCCTTCATAAGGCAATGTAGGTCAACCTTCGTAAGGCAATGTAGATCAACCTTCGTAACCGCGCTGTCTGATCTGGATATGCAATTATTTCGCGTTACGAAGGTTGATCTACACTGTTATACCAAGGTCGATCTACATTGCCTTACGAAGGTTGATCTATATTGCCTTACGAAGGTTGATCTACATAGCCTTACGAAGGTTGATCTACATTGCCTTACGAAGGTTGATCTACATTGCCTTACGACGGTTGATCTACATTCCCTTACGAAGGTTGATCTACACTTTTATACGAAGGTTGATCTACATTGCCTTACGAAGGTTGATCTACACTGTTATACGAAGGTCGATCTACATTGCCTTACGAAGGTTGATCTACATTGCCTTACGCAGGTTGATCTACACTGTTATACGAAGGTTGATCTACACTGTTATACGAAGGTTGATCTACACTGTTATACGAAGGTCGATCTACATTGCCTTACGAAGGTCGATCTACATTGCCTTACGAAGGTTGATCTACATTGCCTTATGAAGGTTGATCTACATTGCCTTACGAAGGTCGATCTACATTGTCTTACGAAGGTTGATCTACATTGCCTTACGAAGGTTAGTCTACACTGTTATACGAAGGTTGATCTACACTGTTATACGAAGGTCGATCTATATTGCCTTACGAAGGTCGATCTACATTTCCTTACGAAGGTCGATCTACATTGCCTTACGCAGGTCGATCTGCATTGCCTTAAGAAGGTTGATCTACATTGTCCTACGCAGGTTGATCTACATTGCCCTACGAAGGTCGATCTACATTGCCTTACGCAGGTCGATTTATATTGCCTTACGAAGGTTGATCTATATTGCTTTACGAAGGTTGATCTACATTGCCTTACGAAGGTCGATCTACATTGCCTTACGCAGGTCGATCTACATTGCCTTACGAAGGTTGATCTACATTGCCTTACGCAGGTCGATCTATATTGCCTTACGAAGGTTGATCTATATTGCTTTACGAAGGTTGATCTACATTGCCTTACGGAGGTCGATCTACATTGCCTTACGCAGGTCGATCTACATTGCCTTACGAAGGTTGATCTACATTGCCTTACGAAGGTTTATCGACATTGCCTTACGAAGGTTGATCTACACTGCCTTACGAAGGTTGATCTATATTGCGTTACGAAGATTGAACTATATTGCCTTACGAAGATTAAACTATATTGCCTTACGAAGATTGATCTACATTGCCTTACGAAGGTTGATCTATATTGCTTTACGAAGGTTGATCTACATTGCCTTACGAAGGTTGATCTATATTGCCTTACGCAGGTTGATCTACATTGCCTTACGAAGGTTGATCTACATTGCCTTACAATGCTTGATCTACATTGCCCTACGTAGGTTGATATAAATTGCCTTACGAAGGTTGATCTATATTGCTAAATACGAAGGTTTATCTACATTGCCTTGCGAGGTTTGATCCATATTGCCTTACGAAGGTTGATCGACATTGCTGTTAGTCTGGATTACCTGCCCCTACCACTATGTTTGTCATATAGTACGCAGGGAACCAGACTACATTGCTGTACGAAGGTTGATCGACATTGCCGTACGAAGGTTGATCTACATTGCCGTACGAAGGTTGATCGACATTGCCGTACGAAGGTTGATCTACATCAACTTAAATCTGAATTTAAAATGCACAATTTAAATAACTGTGTTTTAATATAAATGTTAGTGAATATACTAACATATATGCTATTGAAAAAGAAGAAGAATAGTTATTATAATAAACAAATTAATAAATAGTTTGTATAACGGGTTTTTCGAATGTTGTACAAGTCAATTAAAATATTAAGGAATATCAACTGCATTGCTGTGGTATAAAAATTATGTCACATAAATGGGATGTTATTAGGTCTAAAAACGTCCCATTCAAGTGACAAGTCTTTGATATCACACCAATGCATTTGATTATTGTATTTGTTATATACTTTTCTAATGCTCGTTAGAGGCAAGAGTAAGACAGAGACATTACGAAAATCACACATACAACTGTGCAGACGCGCATGAACATATGCACACAACATATGTTACAAGAAACGATAGCCGAATTTTGACACCAGTTATACGAGATTTATGAATGCATGGACAATAATTGCCGTCCCACGAGAAAACGAAAATTGTGGATTCTGCGTAAAGTATTTTCTGTTTCAGGACTCATTACTCTATACCTCTATCCCCCTGAGACGGAATGTGTCAGCTGATCTGGGTCGATACATTACGCAGAGGCCATAATGTTGGTTTTCCCGTATAACGGCTCATATATTCGGTAGCAATTGACCTTCAAAAGATTCTACTTAGGGGATAGTATTGTAGTATTGTAGTATTGTAGTATATTTGCTTGTTGCTATGTCAGGTCATCTTCTAATAATCTTAATAACTGACCCTCTGTCGTTTACCATTATAGTAATCCTTTTCCATATACATTCGATATACAACACAAGACTTAACACATCTTTCAAACAGCATGGACAATATTTTAAAAGCGTAATAATTGCAAAGAGTTGGCGTAAGATGGGACATTTCTTATAACGACTAACTGCTCCATTTGCTTCAATTTTTTGGAAAGTCTTCTTCTGCCGATGCGTCAAGATTTCTCTGCGTGTGTGGAATGTTTATCACATACAAACGAACGTACAGTATATAAACATAATACCCCCCATTGTTTTCTTTCTTTATTTGTCAAATACAAATTTGATCATAAATGATGGCAACACAGTGGCTAGTTTTCCTTCAATATAGTCAATGTATGTGTTGAATGAGCAAGGGGGTAAAGCGAAACAGGTATATCTTTAAGTATCAATATTTAGACATTAGCCTACTTTCTCCTTTTACATTTTTACCAATTAAATTCAATTTAAAAAAACATGCAAAACGCATTTTAAAATAGTACTATATAGTTATTGAAACATGGTTATATCAATTTTGAAATTTATAGATACAGATCAGTGTGTAAATCTATGTTGAATCATGCTAATGCATACTGCATATTATAAGTTTTTGAAATATTTTCATGGTCAGTGCAGATTCAGATTAAACTGTGCAGATTCAGATTAGACAGTGCATATTCACAGACTGGTCTGGATTTACACTGTTCGCAAATACCACTAGGTTGCGTGGCTACACTATAAACTGTTTGCAAAAGTCTTAAGCATAACTGCCAATGTGCATTTAACTTAAAATGTGAGTGTAAAGAGATAAAACATTTAGCCGTGTCTAGCGATTTTGGATCTTAATGTATTTGCGTACAGTGAAGACCCCACATGCGAGCTTGAGCATTCTCACACAGTCTCACCAGAGTCTTCACTGTCCGCTAACGTGTAATGTAGTCCAAGACGTATCATTTGACAAAAACAACCAGAACTGTAGCCCCATAGTTCTAGTCCCGTTTACCTTTATATGATCCCGTTACGGAGTGTCAATAAGACACACACTTGCTGGACTCGGCTTATTTGGATTTCGTCTTGAAATTCCTTTAAATGAAACGCGCCCATCGAATAGGAGTATTGTTGCATGTGCAAACAGAGAAGTTTCGCACAGTCTCACCAGAGCCTTCACTGTCCGTCCATATCTACAATAGTCATAGATACAACGTTTGACAAAATAAATATATGTGTAGCCAAACTAGAGCTGCGCCAATAGAGCTTTAAGCGATGTAAAACCGAAGATTCTATTAGACCCCGAATCGACAGGAGCGGATTGGACAGTTTAACAAATTGAAGCATACCACTCCTATTTTGTTAACCTGATTTATTTGTGAATTGATGTTTGTGTTACATCATATAGATGAATGAGATTTAATGACCAGAAAATTACGACTTTGGAGATATACAGGCAAAAGTACGGAACATCTCTATAACTATCTTAGGGTATAATTATCGTAAAGAGTTGAACATATTGTGACTAAAGGAGAAATTGCTCGTTATGAGCAATTTCTGCTTTTGCCACAATGTTTTCAAAAGTCGTTCCAGAAAATAAAAATGCAGTATCTTCTCACGTTTGTCTGTTAGTCTATTTGTTAAACATTTACTTGATGGAATATTTTTAAAGCAATCTGTTTTTTTTTGAAATACTAAGGTGAATTATTTCAGTTTGCATAGGCATCAAACTCCGTTTTCTGTAGAGGTGTACTTCATATCTTTGAAGTGAAAAACCTATGCAAAAAGTATGATGCAAGTATATATAGCACAGACCCGATCGCCACATTGCAGAAATAAGTAGCTGGGTATTGACAGGTATTTTGCGGTTTTGGAATTTACTTGAACAATTATTTAGGCTAAGGATTATTAAACTGTTTTTCATTGAGAAAAATATTTGGTCCAGTTTTCAAATAGGTCAGACACTTTGTCGAACGGTACGGTTTCCTCTGTAATCCATTCTTTGGTTCTCTTCATTGTAGACCACACTGTAGTATGGCAATTAAGCGATTTAAAGAACCACTTAAGTTAAAACCTCAAAAAGATCACAAAATGACACGTCATACAAGCAAGCAGCATATGTGACATGTATTAACCATTTCTCACAGATGCGTTTTCATTTTTGAAAACTGTTCGGCAAAATGAGGAATTATTTATATCTGGCAAATACGCTTTTCACAATATTGTTTTCAATTTTATTGAAAAAAATTCTTCTTCTTCCAGTTACAGAGATTTTCCATACTTGTGCTGCATATTTGATCCCGCCATAGCACCAACCCGTTTTTAACTGTTTTTCATTCACACATATAGTTTCCACAGTACATTCATTAATTGTATGTTATAAATGTTAAATTTGACCTGTTTGGGCAGTTGGTCTTTTGCACAAGGAATAACCTGATAAGACTATTACAGCCTAAACCGTTCACAATGAAGTTTCGTCGACTCCAGTTCAACCGGCGCAATGTTAGCCAATCTCACATTTGTTTTCCAATTCTCTCTACTGTCTTTATTCTCCTTCCTTTTTTTCATCCAAGACAACCACATATTATTCCTTTACCCGGGCATCAGCTTTACATACGAATGAAACCGTTATCGTACAAACAAAGTTCAAACATCTTCTTTTCGCACACTGTCTTGTATTTTCAGTTTTATATAATGACTTAATTTCTCCTTTTCTTTACTTTGCTAGTCTACTTGTCGGGACTCGTGAATCCGAAGCCTGAAACAATTATATCAAATTCTCCATCTTCCGAATTCTCGGCTGAAATAATAGATTTGTCTAGATACATGTCATTTATGCATTATAATGTGCAACGTATCCGACATAAACTTGACGCAATCTTTGTAGAATTTAAAAAAATTGATATCCTTTATTTTTCAGAAACATGGCTGAATTTATCTCTTCCAACAACGGTAACTGATGTTGATTCTTTTCATGAACCAGAACGGAGATTGTAATGGTGGTCTCCTAATATATATCAGCCGTTCCATGAGAAAACCAAGATTGTGGACTCTGCGTAAAATATCGACTCGGATCAGCCTAAGCATGCCACGCAGGCTAACCCGGACAGCCACTTTACGTCTCCTGTTGATTTTCTGTTTAAGGAATCATTGCTCTATACCTCTATCCCCCTGAGACGGAATGTGTCGACCCGGACTTGCCTGCGCGGACTGAGCATGCTGATCTGGGTTGATGCATTACGCAGAGGCCATACTGTTGTTTATCTCGTGGAACGGCTCATTTAGGAATGTCTTGGGTCGAAATAGTAACGACAAGTAAGCATACTCTGTTTGGAGTGATCTATCGACCGCCTAATACAACAGCTAATGCGCATGCCGAAATTGAAAACTCCATAAACCTTGCGATGGACACCGGACTTAAGGATATTATTATTACAGGTGACTTTCAACATTAATATGTTACACCAGGCTACACATCATAACAGCATCACATTGTATACGATGTCCAGCGACTTCGGGTCTTAATGCATCAGCGTATAGTGAAGACTCAGTTGTGCCTGTGCATCTGAGCAGTCTCACCAGAGTCTCTACCATCGGCATACATGTAATATAAACATAACATCATCGTCTGGTAACCTTGAAGTGTAGCTCAGCTAGTTGTATGCCATTAAAACGTTAACTGATGTCAAAGTGGAGTATCATGAAGACCCCAAGTCGAATGACACAGCTGATATATTTTGCGTACCTCCTATCCCATCTGTTTTTGTTCATGTTGATTAAGTTTTGTTTGAGTTGATGTGTACCTTTATACTGTTTTAATAGTATCTAAATCAAGAAATCAATAGAGGTATAAAACTCTGCTGTAGGCAATAAGTAATAAAGTTGTAACGGGCCATTACATTGGATATGAAGCAAGTTAACCATTATGGGATCATAATGCATCTGCGTACAGTGAAGACTCAGGAGAGCATGTGAAACCACTCAGTTTTACTAGAGCCGTCATTGTTCGTATATATAATGCGTATATCTAAATGCATTTTTGATAAAATACTGGAAGTGTGGCCCCACTAGATTAATGCCAATATCCCTTTAAAATGATGTCAAACAAAGTGGAGTGTCATTCAGACCCCAAATAGCTAGTCACGGCTCATATAGTATGCGTAACACCTATCCTATTGTTTTTGTTCATGTTTATTATGTTTAGCTCGAGTTGATGTGTACTTTTTATACCGTTTTGATGGATGTATGCCTACGGTTACAGCGACCTTTAACCTGCTTGGAAAAATATCGATTCCCCACGTACAAATATTCTGCAGCAGACGACTTTGAAAACTTCCAGGAAAACTTATAAGAACTCTTTGAATGAGAGTATAGTTTGTTTAGTTATAAGAGATTTGAACACGTGACATTTGTCGCAATATTTTTAGCCGTGGTCTACTGCATATACCTTTGCATGTGGGGAAGTGTGTAAAGTGCACTTCCGGGATTTAATTTTACCAGCCTAAACACTGGTCTGAGCACACAATGGTTTAACTGTTTCAAAGGAAGAGTCCGAAATATTGCTTGATTTGGCCAAATAAATGAAATACGCTTTAGAAACAAAACAATAACTACATAAACAATTAAACAAAATGATCAGGCTAACCGTACAGGTTTTTTTTTATTGCTTTATATGTTATTGTTTATATTTTTTCAATCTTATTGTTTATTTGAAAGGTGACATGTCATGTTAATAAATGTTGAATTGTGTTTTATGGATAGAAGCTGTATTAGGTTATGTCAATAATAATGTTGTTGTTGTTGTTGTATTGTCTTGTCTTGTGGAGCCTTTCCCTCAACTAGAATCTCGTTTAGATAACAATTAACGCACACTTATAAAAACATCGTAGGAAAAGAAATTGCCAAGATGAGCAATTTATCCCTTTTCCCTCGATGTTTTCGACCCTATATTGTAAGTATGCCTCCAGTTCTTCAGGAGTTTTATTTAATCCTGTACAGGCGACTATAAACACTTCATATTATTTAATACTCATCATTTTCATGATAAATGACAAAAGCAACCTTTAATTGATTATGAAGGCACTAGACATTTGTGTAGACGGAGTTAAATGAACACCTGCGTGAATACAAGTGTTTTTGGGACGACCTCGATACTAAAGTGGTAAGAGCGTCAGTCCAAGGCCCGGTAATTAGATGGAGACATACGAACTACTTTAAATTGGCGTTCTACTATGGCGTCCCACATTGGCGTCTCACCTTGGCGTCCCATATTGGCGTCCAGAGTTGCGGCGATAGCATTACGAATGCTTACACTTAACATCAGTACTGGCAATTTACATAGGAAACACCATGATATGACCAAAATGCTAATCAAAATCGGCGTTAAACAAGCTTCATATTAAATATTTACTGTTTGGTGGAGGTGAACGCCTATGGCAAGCGTCAAACAAATACCACCTACATTGTGATTGAATGAGTTTGAAGTCAGTATGCAAATTTGCTTTTATCCTTTTCACTCTTCAATTATTTCCGGACTTTTCGCACGTAATTAATTAACCGACTAGATGCACTTTGTTTGTGGATGTTTCAGAATCAGAAGTAAATAATCGAAATGGACAACGACCATCTAAGTGAGTTGGGCCCGTATTGATGAATCATTCAAAAATATTTATTATTTAGTAACATCAATTCTGATTGGCTTCTGATTTTTTTAATTTTATAAAATTCTACATTTCTTTGTTAAGCATCCTTGGAGATAAAAAGAATGTCGAACAATGGCTGTTCGACCAACACGTATTCCACTGTTTGTTTAAAACTACAGGCAAATACATGTCTGTGGGATTTTAGAAAAGTTTGCCAATGTGAAAAACTGGTATTCATGGCTTCTCCTTTTAAAAAGCGTACACAACTTAACAGGAAAGAGTTGAAAACCTATTTCGGCTGTGCAAATGTGAAGGCTAAAATGTATTTTTTCCCTCACGAATCATCGCAACAAGAATGTTATTGACAAACCCTTGCACATATATACAAACTGCAGCAGACAACGACTTTGATAACAGCAATTTATCAAAAATTTCGTCAAATGAAAGTACACTAATTGAATAGAATTGATAACATTGTGACAACTGGAGAAAGTGCTCTTCGTGAGCCATTACTCCTTTTGACACACTGTTTTAAAAAGTTGTCTGCTGCAGAGAGGTCATAAAGCGTCGATATGTTGATAAGGGTAAGTTGTTTACCAAAACAGTAATGCCGATGGATAATATAATGTGTTGTTTAAATTATGTAACAACTGCCCAGCTACTTTGTATTAAAGCTAAACGTATGCATCCAGTATAGAGATATAGATGATTTAGCTATCGCAAGATCAAGGCAAAGACAATTGCAACGCATTCATTATACAATACTTGAAATATATCCTTGCCAACTGACAACAATATTGCAGCAGAACATGTTTGGTTATTTGAACAAAGTTAAAAACAGTGTACTCTGAAAACAGTGTGGCAAAAGGAAACATTGCTCATTAGAAATGTCTCATTTTGCCACACTGTTTCAACTATTGTCTGCTACAGATGCGTCAAAAAGCTTCTTTATTTGGGAAAGGTAGTCCAAATACATGTAAAACTTACCAGGATCAATTACCAACCATTTCAACACACACGTTTTTACCAGAATTTCAATGATTTCACATGACGCTCGTTGACTGAAGTACTGAATTAAAAAGAGTCCGAATTAAAATATTGTAATATAGCGGCACAGAACAGAAATGTGTTTGATGTGTTAACATTTTCGGATGCCGCTTCACAAGGAGATGACCATTGACTCCGGGAATTATATGTTCTAATATTCATAAATTAAGTTTCAGGGGAGTGTCTATTTGTTACGATAAGTGCGAGATCGGGAGAGGCTAGGTCAAACTACGCCAAATACATCCGCGGTCATGCCAAATAGTCTATAAGAAAACTTTGTTTGAGTAGAAATGAGTGTATACCATCACCAGAACGCATTGAATATATGACATTTAGTTTAAACTCATTGCAAATGTGTATAGGATGCACTCGAAATGATTGATTTGATCATTTTTAGTATTTTGACCTTGTTTGAAAGTTAAAGTATATAATGTGAAACACTGGTTTCGGTTCAGGCCCGATTTGGTCCAAAATGACGGTAACTATTTTCGCATGGTAAATTCTTTCTTGCATAATGCATGACCCCCCCCCCCCCCCCCCCCCCATTTTCTTTGGATTATTTTAAAGCTTAGAGGTAACTCTTTTCATTGCTGTAGGGGTTTCTTAGAAAGTGCAACAATTGAGAGTTGAAACTGGTTGATTTACATGGAAACAAAGAAGGAATTTATTTGGTGTATTGTAACCTCCAATGGTGAGTAGTCGTCCAGATCAGACTCATTGGACAGAATTAAAGTCGAGAGTGGAGACATCAGGGTGGATCGAACATGAAGGGTGAGTAGCCGTCCCGATCAGACGTGAATCAAGGGTTTGTGAGCGCGAACCTTAGCTACGCCAACATTCTTTCCGACCTTTAACAAAATAACTGTGACAAGCGACATTTGTCTTTCATCTATGGAATAGCACGCGTCGCTACCGACTGAGCCACCGGGGCTCGACTTCGTGTGTGTTAAGTGCAAATTAGATATGAAATGTTAGAGATGGACGAAAACGGGCCAGTGAAACATAAAGATAACAAAACATTATCCTGTCAAAGTCCATGGGTCAAAAATTGTATTCCCGACTTTAATGGAAAATGAAGTAATTTCCGTGACCATTTCCCAAATACAACACATCTGAAGCAGGCGCCTTAGAAATCATGTTGGCAACCATTTTTTACAAATCTCTTTAAGTGAAAGTGCAATATATAAACAGAACTGCACACATTGGGGTAAAAGGAAATTAAACTCAATCGTGTCAATAGTCGTCTGCTGCAGAAGCATAGAAATGCGTCTGCATGTGGACAAAGATAAAAAACAAACCAAAACCACCATTTAGAACAAAAACTTTGTTTTTATTCTGACCACATGGCAAATGGCAACAAATTGAAAATCACATGCTTTTCGTTCTCTTAACTTGTCTAAATTGTTTAAATATTGTTATATACAGTTAAAGGAATCTTGTTTTTTACTAATATGATTAATTCGGAAAAGAAATTCATACAAATGCATTTGTCTTAAATATTAAGAGACACTGCCAATCTCATTGAAACCAAGCATAAACTTCGGTGCAGTAGCAAACGCTCGTAAAGATATGATGACTGACCGTTACAGGTCGTCTCGGATTGACTTTTGTGACAGCCAATCAAAGTGTTGCCTTCGAAATCGTTTGGCACCAACATGGGAGATAACCCATATAAATAAACGTGTGTTTATATGAGATATACTATAGAATGCTCCATTAACTATTGTTATACATTCATTGTCTTGACAGGTTGCAAGCTGGTGTGCTATATTACTCCCCCTTTAGTACATACAAGAAATCTGCAGCAGACGACTTAGAAAACATATTGACAACACTGTGAACACTCTCTATGATTTAAAGTAGAACTATTGAATAGTGTTGAATACATTATGGCAAAAGGATAAATTGCTCAATATGAGCAATTTCCCCGTTTGTCATAACGTTTTCAGGAGTCGTCCTCTGCAAGAAAGAGTCTGTATATGGGAAAGGGTTAAACAGACAATTGCTTACAAAAACAAACATTGCAGGTAGCAAAAATGCAACGACTTGAGAATTATCGATTTTGATTCAGAACTAAAATAACTGTGGTGAGACATTCCTCATTATGAGGACATCGAGGCCCCGTGTGGTAAAAGCGACACTTATTTCAGTTAAATACTTAAAAACAAATGCTCGTTGTGTATTGATTAAAACTATTTTATCGTTGGACACGCTTTTTTATACCAGGCTATAAACTCACGTGTCTACGTGATTATATGAGAATTATATGAGAATTTACCTGTAGATACCTCTAGACGTTTAATGTCTGTCGCAGATGGTCCTCTCCCACGCATTTATGCATTTGACCCTGCTAGCTTAACAATTCATCAATTAAAAGATTAAAAAATGATGTTAACACAATGGAAACATCTGGTTGTTTTAGCTTTGAGATTCCTTGCTCTCTCGCACCTGGACCACACCCAACATGGAGCCCAGACAACCGGCTGCTTTTCTATATAGACTAGTAGCTAATTGTGGGAAAACGGATGATCCGGTTGTCACGATGTATCTTTTATTAATCATCGTAAATAATGAATAACAAACACACGAGTCATGGAGCAATAGCCCTCGCCTGTTGCGACATAGCTGTGACGGTTCATGGATTCGCTGGAGGATCAGCATTTTGATGTGTCAAAATTGCGACATTGTTGGCTTTCTCGGAGAGCATCACATACATGTATTCATTTTACACATACGAGCCCGTCCATGGGAAAAGATACAAATCGACTTTTGTGACCAGTGCAGATCTCGAAGGGGTTGTCTATTCGCACAGTCTGATCAAGATCTCCACCGTTCACAATTTGTTTACAAACTCTTGTTAGAAGCTTCTACAAACTTGCTTGGTGTCTAATACGACGGAGTAGAGGTACAGGCGGATCCGAACGTATATTGCCAATTGTTACCCCTTTCCTCATGCACTGACTCAATTATAGCTCACGCAGTCCTTAGTGTTGGCGAAACGTTTGTATAGCAATGATAATTGGAAACATAAATTGTCGTTAATGGACGTGGGTGCAATGTTACCTAACGCTCCGAAATTCACGTTTACGAGTTATGGGCAATTACGAGAAATTCAAATATATCCTTACTATAATGATTGGTTTGAATGGTGCTTTAAGCCGCTCTCAACAATATTTCGGTTTTATCTCAGCGTTTCCAGTGTGCAAATTACCAGTTCTAATGGTACGTTTATCCTGACACTATCCCTTCAGTCATAATGATATCCCCAAAATCCTCGACGCCAAGGCATAAACGATTTCATCCATTGTGAACGACTTTAGTATAACCCAACACGGGATAGTACCCGGATCTCCCGCTCTCGACGCTCTATTCACTTCCACACCGAGAGACAATACTTAACCCTTTCAGCGCCGAATTGTTTAAAGTAGTCTTTCCATGTTCAAAATCGGGCGTCTTCATTTCTCATGTAATAAAAGTTTTGGACTATTTTGATAACGAAAAGGCAAACAATGCTGATTTCAGGTGAGACAGCTCGTTACGAGCTGACTCACCTGAATCAGCATTGTTTACAAAAACATTAATATTGCCTTTGGCGCTGAAAGAGTTAATCTGCTAAACTGTCGTGGTAATTTTTTTTTGAGCTTGGTTTGGTATTATATTTGGAAATTTGCAGTTGTCCTTACCGCCATGCGCTGACGTCACAATTTGCAACGTTCCGCAGCGACAGATTAATCAAACAACGATTTAAAACACGGTCGAAAACGTACAAATAAATACCGTATTTTTTATGAATAATATTATTTTTGGAAGAAAAATGATTAAATACCAACCCCAACAAACATTGCTCAGGTACAATATTCTAAAATAGCGCGTCATTTCGCGTTAAATATTCGCTGCGGAACGTGATTATTGTGCCGTTAGCGCATTGTGGTAAGGACAACTGCAAATTTCCAAATATAATGAACATTAAGCTTAAAAAACGCCGGCGTATTTGTCGGTTGGCAAATATTGATGTGGTGGATCACGAGAAAAATAATTTATGAACCTGGGACCAGGTCGTTTTAGACGTTTTTCTGCGGAAATTATAGCCCGAATCGAGCGATGGGGTAAAATGCCGTTGCACACCTTGTCATTATTATTACACTATATGGACTTATAGAGGGGCTATTTATAGTAACACGTGTGGGATTCCCCAAATTACCATTACGATCATTTTTATCAAAGCGTATAGACAATATAGAGATACTTTTTGAGTATTTTAACGAGGTATTGTGTGATTTTTCGCATTTTTTGCTGTAATAGAAATTTTGACGCCTGTGGACAGAAAGACATTTGTTATTACATTATTCCAAATTTGATGAAAGTTAACGTTGTTTAAGATAAGCCGATGATCGATATGACAATTTTAAAAAACTTTCATACACAGTAGGTAAATACCCAGGACAGGAAAATGATTGCGAACAAAGATGATGTTGCACGTGATGTCGTTTTGACAAAGTGTTTCAAAAGGTTGTCTGCTGCAGATGCGTCAAAATGCGTCTGCATGTGGGAAAGGTTTAACTGTCT
Organism: Serripes groenlandicus; assembly: GCA_031761405.1. Classification (NCBI taxonomy): domain Eukaryota; kingdom Metazoa; phylum Mollusca; class Bivalvia; order Cardiida; family Cardiidae; genus Serripes; species Serripes groenlandicus. The sequence goes on from JASEVX010000848.1 coordinate 28,637, forward strand.
ATAGAATCTCTGCCATGTTTGCGAAGTATACCACCATAGTAGAGCACCGGTCAGTTATGAGTTGACACAATCATGGGTATGAGCCGTCCCGCGAGAAAACCAACAGCCTAAGCATGTCGCGCAGGCTATACCGGACATACACTTTTCGCTTCATATGGATTTTCTGTTTCAAGAATCATAACTATATACCCATATCCCCCTGAGAGGAAATGTGTCGGCCAGGATCAGTATGCGCGGATTGATCTGGGTCGATACATTACGCAGAGGCCATAATGTTGGTTTTCTCGCGCGACGGTTCATATATGTAGACAATAATTTCAATTCTCGAGGGTGAGAAATGGTAAACACATCGATAGGATATTATGAAATAAAACGATTTGTATTGGCGATAGGAAAAACCTTTAGGTAGCTTATCAGATGGTAAGGGTTAATTCCATCTCTTAAACTAATACTTGCGACATACTTGTCAGTGTTTTTCAATAAATGTTGTTGATAAAAGGGTCCAATCAAGCAATATTTCTATCATTTTCACCTTCAGCTATGCTCGTTTAAGAAACGTCATGTGTACGAAGGTTGTCAGCAGATAATAGTCAATTCGGTGTCATTGGAAGTCGAACTAAATGTGTAAATGTTCCAAAACCTACGCAGAAGTAGTATTAAAAGATTGATTAGATTTACAACAACATTTATAAACAATATATATAATTGTTGTGAGACTGAGTTAATTCACCAAAGTATAATCAAAAGAGGCAAAGGATATTGTTTGCCCGGCGCGGATTTATTCAAAATGGCGACCATATTCGTATCCTGGAAACGAGGCTGTCCTATGGAATGTAAAGGGAGATAACTATAAACCAACACAATGGCTCTGAATACCTTATTTAATGCCTGAATAATACATTATTGTCGTGAAGTGAATAGCTACTTCAGACAATTTTGAGAAATTAAAGAGCAGCCCGTCCTTAAAATACCATTTGAACCTTTTTTTTGTCGGCCATATTGCACGACTTGTTTTAAATATATAATGTTATTTTCCTCGTCCAGGTGTAAGGGCCATGTACTGCTCATAACGAAAATACTATCCTTGCCATTGTGCATTTTTACCTCTTTGACACTTTCCCACATACAAACAAAATTTGACGTATCTACAGATTTTTAAAAATATTGTTACAAAAGGATGAGCTATTTCTCCTTTTGCCAAGTTGTTTTGAACCCAAAACAATTACTGTATTTTATTTGAATAGATTTCCAAATTCTTGCCTAAATATTTTCATAGTTTCCTGCTGCAGGGTCGTTCAATCCATTCGACTTCCATATTATTTCATCATTAAAATAAAACCATGTGAACAGAGGTTTGTAATTGATTGACTACTTTCGCTTATCTCAATACTTGAAAACATTAGAAGTGTCGTATCACGCGTTCTATTTTATCATTGAGTCTCCGAACCCGAGTCGCATGAATAGTATCGGCGTTAGACCACAAAAGGCCTCTGACTGTTCGCTCGAAGTTAAAACAATTGGTATGTTTTCATAGATACGAGACATTAGTGATATCGTGTCAATGCAATGCTTGTCTCGGTATTTACAGTTCGTATGTGTCACATGACTCCTTGTCATATGTCCGTCTCGGTGGTGTAGTGGTAGAGCGTCCGCCTCGGTGGTGTAGTGCTACAGTGTCCGTCTCTGTGGTGTAATGGTAGAGCGTCCGCCTCGGTGGTCTAGTGTTAGAGCGTCCGCCTCGGTGGTGAAGTGTTAGAGCGTCTGCCTCGGTGGTGTAATGGTAGAGCGTCCGCCTCGGTAGTCTAGTGGTAGAGCGTCCGCATAGGTTGTGTAGTGGTAGAGCGTCCTCCTCGGTTGTGTAGTGGTAGAGCATCCTCCTCGGTTGTGTAGTGGTAGAGCGTCCTCCTCGGTTGTGTAGTGGTAGAGCATCCTCCACGGTCGTGTAGTGGTAGAGCGTCCTCCTCGGTGGTGTAGTGATAGAGCGTCCGCCTCGGTGGTGAAGTGTTAGAGCGTCTGCCTCGGTTGTGTAGTGGTAGAGCGTCCTCCTAGGTTGTGTAGTGGTAGAGCATCCTCCACGGTCGTGTAGTGGTAGAGCGTCCTCCTCGGTGGTGTAGTGATAGAGCGTCCGCCTCGGTGGTGAAGTGTTAGAGCGTCTGCCTCGGTGGTGTAATGGTAGAGCGTCCGCCTCGGTAGTCTAGTGGTAGAGCGTCCGCATCGGTTGTGTAGTGGTAGAGCGTCAACCTCGGTTGTGTAGTGGTAGAGCGTCCTCCTTGGTTGTGTAGTGGTAGAGCGTCCGCCTCGGTAGTCTAGTGGTAGAGCGTCCGCATCGGTTGTGTAGTGGTAGAGCGTCAACCTCGGTTGTGTAGTGGTAGAGCGTCCTCCTTGGTTGTGTAGTGGTAAAGCGTCCGCCTCGGTAGTCTAGTGGTAGAGCGTCCGCATCGGTTGTGTAGTGGTAGAGCGTCAACCTCGGTTGTGTAGTGGTAGAGCGTCCTCCTCGGTTGTGTAGTGGTAGAGCGTCCTCCTCGGTGGTGGAGTTGTAGAGCGTCCGCCTCGGTGGTGTAGTGGTAGAGCGTCCGCATCGGTTGTGTAGTGGTAGAGCATCCGCATCGGTTGTGTAGTGGTAGAGCGTCAACCTCGGTTGTGTAGTTGTAGAGCGTCCGTCTCGGTTGTGTAGTGGTAGAGCGTCCTCCTCGGTTGTGTAGTTGTAGAGCGTCCGCCTCGGTGGTGGAGTTGTAGAGCGTCCGCCTCGGTGGTGTAGTGGTAGAGCGTCCGCCTCGGTTGTGTAATGGTAGGGCGTCCGCCTCGGTGGTGTAGTGGTAGAGCGTCCGCCTCGGTGGTCTAGTGTTAGAGCGTCCGCCTCGGTGGTGTTATGGTAGAGCGTCCGCCTCGGTTGTGTAATAGTAGGGCGTCCGCCTCGATGGTGTAGTGGTAGAGCGTCCGCCTTGGTGGTGTTGTGGTAGAGCGTCAGCCTCGGTGCTGTAATCGTAGAGCGTCCGCCTCGGTTGTGTAATGGTAGAGCGTCCGCCTCGATGGTGTAGTGGTAGAGCGTCCTCCTCGGTTGTGTAGTGGTAGATCGTCCTTGTCGGTTGTCTAGTGGTAGAGCGTCCTCCTCGGTTGTGTAATGGTAGAGCGTCCCACTCGGTGGTGTAGTGATAGAGCGTCCTCCTCGGTGGTGTAGTGATAGAGCGTCCGCCTCGGTTGTATAGTGGTAGAACGTCCTCCTCAGTGGTGTAGTGATAGAGCGTCCTCCTCTGTGGTGTAGTGATAGAGCGTCCTCCTCGGTGGTGTAGTGAGAGAGCGTCCTCCTCGGTGGTGTAATGGTAGAGCGTCCTCATCGGTGGTGTAGTGATAGAGCGTCCTTCTCGGTGGTGTAGTGGTAGAGCGTCCTCCTCGGTGGTGTAGTGATAGAGCGTCCATCTCGGTGGTGTAGTGGTATAGCGTCCGCCTCGGTCGTGTAGTGATAGAGCGTTCTCCTCGGTGGTGTAGTGGTAGAGCGTCCTCCTCGGTGGTGTAGTGGTAGAGCGTCCTCCTCGGTGGTGTAGTGATAGAGCGTCCTCCTCGGTGGTGTAGTGGAAGAGCGTCCTCCTCTGTGGTGTAGTGCTAGAGCGTCCTCCTCGGTGGTGTAGTGATAGAGCGTTCTCCTCGGTGGTGTAGTGGTAGAGCGTCCGCCTCGGTGATGTAGTGATAGAGCGTCCTCCTCGTTGGTGTAGTGGTAGAGCGTCCGCCTCGGTGGTGTAGTGATAGAGCGTCCTCCTCCGTGGGGTAGTGGTAGAGCGTCCTCATCGGTTGTGTAGTGGTAGAGCGTCCTCATCGGTTGTGTAATGGTAGAGCGTTCTCCTCGGTGGTGTAGTGGTAGAGCGTCCTCATCGGTGGTGTAGTGATAGAGCGTCCTTCTCGGTGGTGTAGTGGTATAGCGTCCGCCTCGGTCGTGTAGTGATAGAGCGTTCTCCTCGGTGGTGTAGTGGTAGAGCGTCCGCCGCGGTGGTGTAGTGATAGAGCGTCCTCCTCGGTGGTGTAGTGATAGAGCGTCCTCCTCAGTGGTGTAGTGATAGAGCGTCCTCCTCTGTGGTGTAGTGATAGAGCGTTCTCCTCGGTGGTGTAGTGGTAGAGCGTCCGCCTCGGTGGTGTAGTGATAGAGCGTCTTCCTCGGTGGTCTAGTGGTAGAGCGTCCTTATCGGTTGTGTAATGGTAGAGCGTCCCACTCGGTGGTGTAGTGATAGAGCGTCCTCCTCGGTGGTGTAGTGGTAGAGCATCCTCCTCGGTGGTGTAGTGGTCGAGCGTCCGCCTCGGTGGTGTAGTGATAGAGCGTCCTCCTCGGTGGTGTAGTTGTAGAGCGTCCTCATCGGTTGTGTAGTGGTAGAGCATCCTCCACGGTCGTGTAGTGGTAGAGCGTCCTCCTCGGTGGTGTAGTGATAGAGCGTCCTCCTCGCTGGTGTAGTGGTAGAGCATCCTCCACGGTCGTGTAGTGGTAGAGCGTCCTCCTCGGTGGTGTAGTGATAGAGCGTCCTCATCGGTGGTGTAGTGGTAGAGCGTCCGCCTCGGTGGTGTAGTGATAGAGCGTCCTCCTCGGTGGTGTAGTGATAGAGCGTCCTCATCGGTTGTGTAGTGGTAGAGCATCCTCCACGGTCGTGTAGTGGTAGAGCGTTCTCCTCGGTGGTGTAGTGGTAGAGCGTCCGCCTCGGTGGTGTAGTGATAGAGCGTCCGCCTCGGTTGTGTAGTGGTAGAACGTCCTCCTCAGTGGTGTAGTGATAGAGCGTCCTCCTCTGTGGTGTAGTGATAGAGCGTCCTCCTCGGTGGTGTAGTGATAGAGCGTCCTCCTCGGTGGTGTAATGGTAGAGCGTCCTCATCGGTTGTGTAATGGTAGAGTGTCCCACTCAGTGGTGTAGTGATAGAGCGCCCTCCTCGGTGGTGTAGTGGTAGAGCGTCCTCCTCGGTGGTGTAGTGATAGAGCGTCCTTCTCGGTGGTGTAGTGGTATAGCGTCCGCCTCGGTCGTGTAGTGATAGAGCGTTCTCCTCGGTGGTGTAGTGGTAGAGCGTACGCCGCGGTGGTGTAGTGATAGAGCGTCCTCCTCGGTGGTGTAGTGATAGAGCGTCCTCCTCGGTTGTGTAGTGATAGAGCGTCCTCCTCGGTGGTGTAGTGGTAGAGCGTCCGCCTCGGTCGTGTAGTGATAGAGCGTCTTCCTCGGTGGTGTAGTGGTAGAGCGTCCTCATCGGTTGTGTAATGGTAGAGCGTCCCACTCGGTGGTGTAGTGATAGAGCGTCCTCCTCGGTGGTGTAGTGGTAGAGCATCCTCCTCGGTGGTGTAGTGGTAGAGCGTCCGCCTCGGTGGTGTAGTGATAGAGCGTCCTCCTCGGTGCTGTAGTTGTAGAGCGTCCTCATCGGTTGTGTAGTGGTAGAACATCCTCCATGGTCGTGTAGTGGTAGAGCGTCCTCCTCGGTGGTGTAGTGATAGAGCGTCCTCCTCGGTGGTGTAGTGATAGAGCGTCCTCCTCGGTGGTGTAGTGGTAGAGCATCCTCCACGGTCGTGTATTGGTAGAGCGTCCTCCTCGGTGGTGTAGTGATAGAGCGTCCTCCTCGGTGGTGTAGTGGTAGAGCGTCCGCCTCGGTGGTGTAGTGATAGAGCGTCCTCCTCGGTGGTGTAGTGATAGAGCGTCCTCATCGGTTGTGTAGTGGTAGAGCATCCTCCACGGTCGTGTAGTGGTAGAGCGTTCTCCTCGGTGGTGTAGTGGTAGAGCGTCCGCCTCGGTGGTGTAGTGATAGAGCGTCCTCCTCGATGGTGTAGTGGTAGAGCGTCCTCATCGGTTGTGTAATGGTAGAGGGTCCCACTCGGTGGTGTAGTGATAGAGCGTCCTCCTCGGTGGTGAAGTGGTAGAGCGTCCTCCTCGGTGGTATAGTGATAGAGCGTCCTCCTCTGTGGTGTAATGATAAAGCGTTCTCCTCGGTGGTGTAGTGGTAGAGCGTCCACCTCGGTGGTGTAGTGATAGAGCGTCCTCCTCGGTGGTGTAGTGGTAGAGCGTCCTCATCGGTTGTGTAGTGGTAGAGCGTCCTCCTCGGTTGTGTAGTGGTAGAACGTCCTCCTCAGTGGTGTAGTGATAGAGCGTCCTCCTCTGTGGTGTAGTGATAGAGCGTCCTCCTCGGTGGTGTAGTGATAGAGCGTCCTCCTCGGTGGTGTAATGGTAGAGCGTCCTCATCGGTTGTGTAATGGTAGAGTGTCCCACTCAGTGGTGTAGTGATAGAGCGCCCTCCTCGGTGGTGTAGTGGTAGAGCGTCCTCCTCGGTGGTGTAGTGATAGAGCGTCCTTCTCGGTGGTGTAGTGGTATAGCGTCCGCATCGGTCGTGTAGTGATAGAGCGTTCTCCTCGGTGGTGTAGTGGTAGAGCGTCCTCCTCGGTGGTGTAGTGGTAGAGCGTCCTCCTCGGTGGTGTAGTGATAGAGCGTCCTCCTCGGTGGTGTAGTGGAAGAGCGTCCTCCTCTGTGGTGTAGTGCTAGAGCGTCCTCCTCGGTGGTGTAGTGATAGAGCGTTCTCCTCGGTGGTGTAGTGGTAGAGCGTCCGCCTCGGTGATGTAGTGATAGAGCGTCCTCCTCGGTGGTGTAGTGGTAGAGCGTCCGCCTCGGTGGTGTAGTGATAGAGCGTCCTCCTCCGTGGTGTAGTGGTAGAGCGTCCTCATCGGTTGTGTAGTGGTAGAGCGTCCTCATCGGTTGTGTAATGGTAGAGCGTTCTCCTCGGTGGTGTAGTGGTAGAGCGTCCTCATCGGTGGTGTAGTGATAGAGCGTCCTTCTCGGTGGTGTAGTGGTATAGCGTCCGCCTCGGTCGTGTAGTGATAGAGCGTTCTCCTCGGTGGTGTAGTGGTAGAGCGTCCGCCGCGGTGGTGTAGTGATAGAGCGTCCTCCTCGGTGGTGTAGTGATAGAGCGTCCTCCTCGGTGGTGTAGTGATAGAGCGTCCTCCTCTGTGGTGTAGTGATAGAGCGTTCTCCTCGGTGGTGTAGTGGTAGAGCGTCCGCCTCGGTGGTGTAGTGATAGAGCGTCTTCCTCGGTGGTCTAGTGGTAGAGCGTCCTCATCGGTTGTGTAATGGTAGAGCGTCCCACTCGGTGGTGTAGTGATAGAGCGTCCTCCTCGGTGGTGTAGTGGTAGAGCATCCTCCTCGGTGGTGTAGTGGTCGAGCGTCCGCCTCGGTGGTGTAGTGATAGAGCGTCCTCCTCGGTGGTGTAGTTGTAGAGCGTCCTCATCGGTTGTGTAGTGGTAGAGCATCCTCCACGGTCGTGTAGTGGTAGAGCGTCCTCCTCGGTGGTGTAGTGATAGAGCGTCCTCCTCGGTGGTGTAGTGATAGAGCGTCCTCCTCGGTGGTGTAGTGGTAGAGCATCCTCCACGGTCGTGTAGTGGTAGAGCGTCCTCCTCGGTGGTGTAGTGATAGAGCGTCCTCATCGGTGGTGTAGTGGTAGAGCGTCCGCCTCGGTGGTGTAGTGATAGAGCGTCCTCCTCGGTGGTGTAGTGATAGAGCGTCCTCATCGGTTGTGTAGTGGTAGAGCATCCTCCACGGTCGTGTAGTGGTAGAGCGTTCTCCTCGGTGGTGTAGTGGTAGAGCGTCCGCCTCGGTGGTGTAGTGATAGAGCGTCCGCCTCGGTTGTGTAGTGGTAGAACGTCCTCCTCAGTGGTGTAGTGATAGAGCGTCCTCCTCTGTGGTGTAGTGATAGAGCGTCCTCCTCGGTGGTGTAGTGATAGAGCGTCCTCCTCGGTGGTGTAATGGTAGAGCGTCCTCATCGGTTGTGTAATGGTAGAGTGTCCCACTCAGTGGTGTAGTGATAGAGCGCCCTCCTCGGTGGTGTAGTGGTAGAGCGTCCTCCTCGGTGGTGTAGTGATAGAGCGTCCTTCTCGGTGGTGTAGTGGTATAGCGTCCGCCTCGGTCGTGTAGTGATAGAGCGTTCTCCTCGGTGGTGTAGTGGTAGAGCGTCCGCCGCGGTGGTGTAGTGATAGAGCGTCCTCCTCGGTGGTGTAGTGATAGAGCGTCCTCCTCGGTGGTGTAGTGATAGAGCGTCCTCCTCGGTGGTGTAGTGGTAGAGCGTCCGCCTCGGTCGTGTAGTGATAGAGCGTCTTCCTCGGTGGTTTAGTGGTAGAGCTTCCTCATCGGTTGTGTAATGGTAGAGCGTCCCACTCGGTGGTGTAGTGATAGAGCGTCCTCCTCGGTGGTGTAGTGGTAGAGCATCCTCCTCGGTGGTGTAGTGGTAGAGCGTCCGCCTCGGTGGTGTAGTGATAGAGCGTCCTCCTCGGTGCTGTAGTTCTAGAGCGTCCTCATCGGTTGTGTAGTGGTAGAACATCCTCCATGGTCGTGTAGTGGTAGAGCGTCCTCCTCGGTGGTGTAGTGATAGAGCGTCCTCCTCGGTGGTGTAGTGATAGAGCGTCCTCCTCGGTGGTGTAGTGGTAGAGCATCCTCCACGGTCGTGTAGTGGTAGAGCGTCCTCCTCGGTGGTGTAGTGATAGAGCGTCCTCCTCGGTGGTGTAGTGGTAGAGCGTCCGCCTCGGTGGTGTAGTGATAGAGCGTCCTCCTCGGTGGTGTAGTGATAGAGCGTCCTCATCGGTTGTGTAGTGGTAGAGCATCCTCCACGGTCGTGTAGTGGTAGAGCGTTCTCCTCGGTGGTGTAGTGGTAGAGCGTCCGCCTCGGTGGTGTAGTGATAGAGCGTCCTCCTCGATGGTGTAGTGGTAGAGCGTCCTCATCGGTTGTGTAATGGTAGAGGGTCCCACTCGGTGGTGTAGTGATAGAGCGTCCTCCTCGGTGGTGAAGTGGTAGAGCGTCCTCCTCGGTGGTGTAGTGATAGAGCGTCCTCCTCTGTGGTGTAATGATAAAGCGTTCTCCTCGGTGGTGTAGTGGTAGAGCGTCCACCTCGGTGGTGTAGTGATAGAGCGTCCTCCTCGGTGGTGTAGTGGTAGAGCGTCCTCATCGGTTGTGTAGTGGTAGAGCGTCCTCCTCGGTGGTGTAGTGGTAGAGCGTTCTCATCGGTTGTGTAATAGTAGAGCGTTCTCCTCGGTGGTATAGTGGTAGAGCGTCCGCCTCGGTTGTGTAGTGGTAGAGCGTCCTCCTCGGTGGTGTAGTGATAGAGCGTCCTCCTCGGTGGTGTAGTGGAAGAGCGTCCTCCTCTCTGGTGTAGTGCTAGAGCGTCCTCCTCGGTGGTGTAGTGATAGAGCGTTCTCCTCGGTGGTGTAGTGGTAGAGCGTCCGCCTCGGTGATGTAGTGATAGAGCGTCCTCCTCGTTGGTGTAGTGGTAGAGCGTCCGCCTCGGTGGTGTAGTGATAGAGCGTCCTCCTCCGTGGTGTAGTGGTAGAGCGTCCTCATCGGTTGTGTAGTGGTAGAGCGTCCTCATCGGTTGTGTAATGGTAGAGCGTTCTCCTCGGTGGTGTAGTGGTAGAGCGTCCTTATCGGTGGTGTAGTGATAGAGCGTCCTTCTCGGTGGTGTAGTGGTATAGCGTCCGCCTCGGTCGTGTAGTGATAGAGCGTCCTCCTCGGGGGTGTAGTGATAGAGCGTCCTCCTCGGTGGTGTAGTGATAGAGCGTCCTCCTCGGTGGTGTAGTGATAGAGCCTCCTCCTCTGTGGTGTAGTGATAGAGCGTTCTCCTCGGTGGTGTAGTGGTAGAGCGTCCGCCTCGGTGGTGTAGTGATAGAGCGTCTTCCTCGGTGGTGTAGTGGTAGAGCGTCCTCATCGGTTGTGTAATGGTAGAGCGTCCCACTCGGTGGTGTAGTGATAGAGCGTCCTCCTCGGTGGTGTAGTGGTAGAGCATCCTCCTCGGTGGTGTAGTGGTAGAGCGTCCGCATCGGTGGTGTAGTGATAGAGCGTCCTCCTCGGTGGTGTAGTTGTAGAGCGTCCTCATCGGTTGTGTAGTGGTAGAGCATCCTCCACGGTCGTGTAGTGGTAGAGCGTCCTCCTCGGTGGTGTAGTGATAGAGCGTCCTCCTCGGTGGTGTAGTGATAGAGCGTCCTCCTCGGTGGTGTAGTTGTAGAGCGTCCTCATCGGTTGTGTAGTGGTAGAGCATCCTCCACGGTCGTGTAGTGGTAGAGCGTCCTCCTCGGTGGTGTAGTGATAGAGCGTCCTCCTCGGTGGTGTAGTGATAGAGCGTCCTCCTCGGTGGTGTAGTGGTAGAGCATCCTCCACGGCCGTGTAGTGATAGAGCGTCCTCCTCGGTGGTGTAGTGGTAGAGCGTCCCCTCGGTGGTGTAGTGATAGAGCGTCCTCCTCGGTGGTGTAGTGATAGAGCGTCCTCATCGGTTGTGTAGTGGTAGAGCATCCTCCACGGTCGTGTAGTGGTAGAGCGTTCTCCTCGGTGGTGTAGTGGTAGAGCGTCTGCCTCGGTGGTGTAGTGATAGAGCGTCCTCCTCGGTGGTGTAGTGGTAGAGCGTCCTCATCGGTTGTGTAATTGTAGATGGTCCCACTCGGTGGTGTAGTGATAGAGCGTCCTCCTCGGTGGTGAAGTGGTAGAGCGTCCTCCTCGGTGGTGTAGTGATAGAGCGTCCTCCTCTGTGGTGTAATGATAAAGCGTTCTCCTCGGTGGTGTAGTGGTAGAGCGTCCACCTCGGTGGTGTAGTGATAGAGCGTCTTCCTCGGTGGTGTAGTGGTAGAGCGTCCTCATCGGTTGTGTAGTGGTAGAGCGTCCTCCTCGGTGGTGTAGTGGTAGAGCGTCCTCATCGGTTGTGTAATGGTAGAGCGTTCTCCTCGGTGGTATAGTGGTAGAGCGTCCGCCTCGGTTGTGTAGTGGTAGAGCGTCCTCCTCGGTGGTGTAGTGATAGAGCGTCCTCCTCGGTGGTGTAGTGGAAGAGCGTCCTCATCTGTGGTGTAGTGCTAGAGCGTCCTCCTCGGTGGTGTAGTGATAGAGCGTTCTCCTCGGTGGTGTAGTGGTAGAGCGTCCGCCTCGGTGATGTAGTGATAGAGCGTCCTCCTCGTTGGTGTAGTGGTACAGCGTCCGCCTCGGTGGTGTAGTGATAGAGCGTCCTCCTCCGTGGTGTAGTGGTAGAGCGTCCTCATCGGTTGTGTAGTGGTAGAGCGTCCTCATCGGTTGTGTAATGGTAGAGCGTCCCACTCGGTGGTGTAGTGATAGAGC
>JASEVX010000849.1:0-39659 GCA_031761405.1 Serripes groenlandicus
CAACGTCACGCATCGTTTAAAACAGAATAAATACCTGTATAAAAGAAGCCGCAATTTGCTAGTTTCGAGGGTTCTTAAACACGCGAAAACGGCCAGTTTGCAAAAGACAACAGTCGTTTGCTTCTATCACTGTACTACGGATGCTTGGCTTGTGGGGGATCGTTATTCATCATATTGTATGAGCTGAAACAATAAATCAGTTACATAAAAATAATGATGCTAACAATGGCAATAATAACTTAATCAATGAAATATTTTGCCGTTTGATTTGGGTTTTTGTTTCTATACTGGTGGGTACAGCACGAAAGCAAAGAAAGAAAGAAACTAATATCCTGTATTTCTCAATGTTCTTAGTTATGTCTAGTAATGTTTATTAAGTAATACAAGGTTGTATTTTTCAGTTACTCAACACCGGAAAAAACCGATTCGACAATTCAAATTGAAAGTGTATGCCGAACACTCAAACCAAGGTGCTCAGGACTATATGGTTAAATGGACCAGTACTACAGGTAACTAACCTTTGAAAGACCGTGATGACCGTGATGTTACTGTGATGTTACCGTGATGTTACTGTGATGTTACCGTGATGTTACTGTGATGTTACCGTGATGTTACTGTGATGTTACCGTGATGTTACCGTGATGTTACCGTGATGTTACTGAAAATGTGTTGAAAGCGGCGTAAACATCATGCAATACAAAACCGAAATTGATAAACAATAATCATAAATGTGTATGTCTGCAAATTAAAAAGCTGTTTGAAGTTAGCTAAACATACAACATTCGACATTCAAAAAATAAAACTTCAAAAAATCGACATTCGACATTCAAAGTTGGAAAAAAAAAACGAATGTCGTGCTGGCACGATATTCGACATTCGACATTCAAAAGTTGAAAAAAAATCTCACGGGAGTGGAACAACGACCTACAGGCGGATTTCTAACAGAGTCTGCCGCGTGTATTACGAGGAGCACTTGGGCCTACAAGCCCTTGTTACGGGAGTCGAACAAAAAAAAAAAAACACAATGGAGTGGAACACTTTTATTTTTTTTCTTACGGGCGTGGAACAACGGCCTTAAGGCGGATTTCTACCTGAGTCTGTCGCGTGTTTTACGGAGAGCACTCCGCTGCTAGTCCGGGAAATGTAAGCCGGGGCCGCATACTCTTTAAGGCAGGTCCCGCAGTCTACCCGCGCTTACGGCGAAGTGCTGAGCTTTGTTTTACGCTAGCACTCCGCTGCTAGTAGGGGAATATACGTTGGTGCCGCATATGATATACGGCCGGTCCCGCAGTCTACCCGGCGAAGTGCTGAGCCTTGATTTATGCGAGCACTCGGCTGCTAGTAGGGGAAATGTGAGCCGGGGCCGAATACGCTATAAGGCAGGTCCCGCAGTCTACGCGCGCTTACGGCGAAGTGCTGAACCTTCTTTTACGCTAGCACTCCGCTGCTAGTAGGGGAAATGTGCGCCTGGTTTCAAAGGAAATCAAGCTCCTGATAACTTTCAAAGCAGTATAACTGATCAAATTTACATTTTTCTAATTTTAATAATCTCTAAGATTTAATTATGATAAGTGAACCTCTAATCCCTGCTACGCTCATCCTGAAGGTGTTGCTTGTTATCTAGCAAGATCTGTGTAATAAACCGTCATTAATGGCTGATTCTAAACAATGAACTAGTTCTGATTACTTAAGCACAGAGGTTTATTACAGTGAAATGTTGGAGTGAAATTAACCACATGTATTTTTTTCTGAGCCATTTTTAGCCAATGGCTCAAATGGAAAATGAAGATTTATTTAAATGATTATTTATTTGCTATACAATGTGACTACTAAATTATCAATATTATTGGGCCAGGGGTTTCCATGGAACCGATCTGGTAGCCTTGTTTGTAATATTAAGTGATCCACACAAACACTCTGACCAAATTCAAGATTATTGGGAAGTAAAAGATAATGTTTATTAACGTGACTCGAGTGAAACACATTTTGGTTAACAATATGATATAAAACAAAAGAAATAACCACACTCGGCCCCTTGGGCCTATAAGTCACCGTTATTTGTATACATATCAACATATTTACATATTATGGCTATACATAACATGAGTGACTCTAGACCGATAACAAAGTTTTGATTTGATTTGTTCCAGTGACCTCTTGCAATCGACTGTCTGACCTTAATTAACGAATACCAACACAACCTTCCCACTAATACTTTCAGTGCTTTGATTTATTTTGTAACGGACCAAAATCAGGCTGACAAGGAAGTTATTAGAATAAACATTGTTTAAAAGTGTGCCAGGCCCCTCTGCATTACCTAGCATAGTACTGGTTTCTTTACCCAGGGATCATGAATAAGTGAACTATGGCTGTGATATAACCGAAATAATGTTGAAAATGGCGTAAAACTAATAAAACAATACATAAAACAAACATCACAGTCTTGGTCGTGATTCTAGTAAATAGTTCCAAGAATTCCAATAGTTAAATGTACTTCCTCTGACGACCATTTTGTTAGGCAAATGTCTTATAAATTGAAAAGAGAAAAATCAAACAATATATAATTAAACAACTTCGTGTACAAAACTAATTAAATAAGGGACACTATATATTACACATATAAAGTGTCCCTGATTAAATCAAGAAGCTGCTACAATCAGATAAAACAAGATCTTCAACAAAATATGAGCTGTTCCGACATAATGGCCTCTGCGTAATGTACTGACCCATATCACCCTGCGCAGTCCGTGCAGGCTAATCCGGGCCGACACATTCCGTCTGAGAGGAATGGGGTGTAGAGAAATGATTCCTGAAACAGAAAATCTACAGGAGGCGAAAGGTATCTGTCCGTGCTAGCCTACGCTGCAACTAAGGCTGTTCCGGGTCGATACTTTACGCAGAGTTTACAATGTTGGTTTTCTCGCGGGACGGCTCAATTATGGTTGCAAAACTCGTTGTTTTACCTGGATCTATTTATAAACGTAGTCTGACATAGATATTGTTTAAATGCACTCGTTAATGGACGTGTGTTCATAGTTTTCTAAAACCAGGACTCCAAACAACATCTTTCCACGCAAATGGCTGCCTTTCCTCATCGACTGTTAGCCCATTGGTGGAAGACGAATGGCCCTTTTTGCATCAAACGTCGGAAAGAAAGTTGTCCGAGCAGGGGGTTCAAACTCACAACCCCTTGATTGACAGACCACGTCGCTACCTGCTGAGCTAAGGGACGTATAACTTATCTACCTTCCTGACCCCATTAATGTGTATCATATTTGCCTGTCGAAATAGGCGACTGTGGAGATAATTAATGCAGTTCTTGAAACTATGTATTGTAATTAACAAATGAATAAGAGTGTGACAAAACCAAAACCCAACAGCCATAAACGTATCTCAATTGAGCATACAGCATGAGTTAAGTATGAACGGCGAGGGTAAACAAAATAAAAGGCTGCTGCATACAACACAAATGCATCAAGTGCCATCGAGGTGTAGATGCAATAAGACTACAAATCCAATGACACGGCTCATATCTCTTTCCCACATGTAGACGCTTTCTGACGTTTCTACAGCTGACAACCAATGAAAACATTGTGACAAAAGGAGAAATTGCTAATGATGAGCAATTTCTCCCTTTGCCACATTATTTTCAACTCTATTCTAAAGCTTAACTTTTTATATTCAGATGATTTCAAAATCGTGTGCCATACAAAGCTATACACATTAAGCGGCAACATATGTTTCCTGGTGTTTATTGGATCGAAATACCTGTAAATGTACCTGATTTAGGTTAATTCCAGTTGAAAGGTCCTGTATTGCACGGGAATGAGATGCACCACCGTCTAAACGTAATTGTTTATTATATGTTAGCAGAGTTGTCTGTTATTATAGACTGGTTAACGAAAACGACAAAATACTTTTACACATATCCTTTATATAGCGTTTTTTAAATTATCGACAACATTTTGCATAATCCAGAAAAATGCGGTTAAAAAAATCATAACCTGGATCTATTAATAAACTTGATTGACCTGGATAACAAATGAACTCTTCTTTTCATTCAGGTAACCCTTTCCGATACATACTTTAGATTTGTTTAGTTTGATTGGGGTTTTACGCCGCTTTCAACATTATTTCAGTTATATCACGGCGACAGTCCACGTATTCATGATCCCTGGGTAAACAAACCGGTACTAGGTTAGAACATGTGCCTTGCCGCGACTGGGGATCGAACCCGGGACACCCGGTTTCAAATCCCCAACGCTAACCACTCGACCACAGCGAGTTCCTACATACTGCAGTAGACAACATTTGTTCTTGTAAAGCGTAATTAGGCTCGGAGGCTTTTGATTGCAATTAAAGTAGATTGTATTGTATCGATTGTATGTAATTTTATGTAAAACCGTGTTTACCGAACGCCAAATGCATTCGTACATTTATGGCTTTGCATCTGCAGTAGACGATATTTGAAAACAAGGTGACAAAAGGAGAAATTGCTCATAGTAAGCCTTTTCTCACGATATTTTCAACTCCATAGAATAATTATATTTGTATTTAAACATCTACTTTCACTACTACTACTACTACTACTACTACTACTACTACTACTACTACTACTACTACTACTACTACTACTACTACTACTACTACTACTACTACTACTACGACTATTACTACCACTACTTCTACTATTACTTTTACTACTACTATTACTATGTACTACAACTATTAATACATTTACTACTTTTATTACTACAACTGCCACTAATTCTACATCTACTACTACTAGTAATTCTACTACTACTAATACTACTACTTCTACTACTACTAATACTACTACTTCTACTACTACTACTACTACTACTACTACTACTACTACTACTACTACTACTACTACTACTACTACTACTATTACTACTAATACTACTACTACTACTACTACTACTACTACTACTACTACTACTACTACTACTACTACTACTACTACTACTACTACTACTACTACTTCTACTACTACTACTACTACTACTACTACTACTACTACTACTACTACTACTACTACTACTACTACTACTACTACTTCTACTACTACTACTACTACTACTACTACTACTACTACTACTACTACTACTACTACTACTACACAATTTACTAATTCCACCAATGATGATGATGATAATACTACTATTAATAATAAAAGAAATATACCTCCTTCGCTAGCACAATTTAAAACACTTCTAATTATTTTGAAGGGCAGTTCCTAAATATATATTGTTATAGATCTAAAAAGAATATTCTGGAATAATGAGAAGGACAATGACTATGCATTGCCATTTCTTTCTAATACAACTTTGAGAACATCACTTTTGTCACGAAAATTAGCAATGTCATTTTACATTGAATGCACGAATATACATGGAAACTATTTTGGTACAAGAGCAGGATCGGGTTATTTTACTCTGCGTAAAGTATCAACCCGGATCAACCTAAACATGCCGCGATTGCCGATGTCTGTTGAACTCTTACTATACATCTGTATTTCATTTGGTATGACGTTTTTACTTATTAGTCTAGACTATTTTAGAATTCTGATGAAACCTCTTGAACCTCGCGTTCTATTTTTTGAACGTTTAATTCGAAGCGATAAGAAAGATAAATCTTCACCAAAATCAAATCTACCAATACATAGTTATCTCTCTTTAACCGTCTGTTCCCATTGAAATTTTCGAAAATTTCAAGATGTTCTCGAATTCGTCAGCTGCGTACTGTATGTGGGGCAGGGTGAAGTGATACTGCTATCAGGACCATTCGGATGTTATCGGGAACACGAATTAGATTACTTTAAAACTTTGTGACAAAAGGAGAAAATGCTCATCGTGGGAAACCGATTTTCCCACTGCGTATAATAGTATAATTAGGTCAATAAACAATGTGTTGGGTTTCGCTACATAATGACCTAGTATAAAGATAAACAGAATTAATATTGAATATCGGGGAAGGTTTTTTTCAAAATTGAGTTTAACTATCGAATGATAAACCATCGACAGTACAACATTTTATCCAATTCAAAACAGGCTGTTTCAAGTGGTAACGACTTCGAATCCAAGAAGTACATATTATGTTATTACCTTTTTAAAATGCTACTCTGTTCGTTTTGTGGGAGATTTTTTTTGTGTCTGTCTCAAATATAACTTTCTGAATGAGAAAGAATAGGCTTACATGGTTGAATGATGTATTGAACATTATCGTCAATATTACATAATATACTAGAATTTAGATTGATTGATTGAGGTTTAACGCCGTTTTCAACAATTGTTCAGTCATATCACGGATTGTCCACATAGACATATCCCATTAGTGAAACTCGAATGTATACGTTACTAAATCGTCAGGCATACGCCAAGATGTCTATATACGTTGCAGATACGTCAGACATACGTTAGAAGCACGTTACTCCTGAGCCATCAATACGCTAGCTGTACGGTACACCTTCATGCTAGCGTATGTCAGCGTATGACCAGCGTACTCGACCTATGAATATAACGTACCTCTAGCGTAATTCGAGCGTTTTCAGCGTATGCCTTGCGTCTGTTTTGCGTATAAACCATACGTCCGAATACGCACACAATTTTTAGGCATGCTTAAAAACAAATTCTGCCTGGCCGTATGCCAGCGTATGCCACCGTATGCGACCGTGCTTGAAAAGTTTAAAACCTATACCTAACCCACAATCTGACTAAAGTACACGATCTGACCAAATGTAAGATCTGATGGCGATCCATTCGAATTCATCTTCTTGTTTAATAGGATTTCCAATATCGCTATTTTTAGATCCACCAAGCTATTTGTATTTGAACCAATCAGAGGACTCGTTTCAACAAACATTTGGCTTAAACTTCAAAATGGCGTCAATTGACAAAGTTGTGCAAATTTAAAATAGTCCATTTAAAACCAGAGCAAAGAACACTTTTCGATGCTGTATGGTCAGGGAAAGACTGTATCGGTGTTTTGGCTCATTTCCGGCATAAGAACTATACACGCATGTAAACAAGACGAATGTTTGACGCAAAGCGAAGCGTCAAAGAGAAGCCGCAATTTTTCGTTGTTCATGTAGAAATAAGAAAAAAGAACATTTAAATCCACAAACAACAGTAGACGGTAATACGCTGACATATTTATCCCTTTGAAGACTGTTGGATACTTCAAATTACCTCCTTTTAAGAACTATGCGAAAATTGGGATCCCATGCTAAATATAGATTTTTATTTGTTTGGAACAAACAAATTTAGTAGCTGCAATTCTGAAGCCGTTCGTCTTATGTAAAAGTCCATGAATTTCATACGCGTGAAAGTAGTACTCAATACTTGCTCTTACTTTTCAAATGTATCACGATTTTTGAAATAATGATATATTTATATCGTCTTTGTTTTCTTATGTGGTTCTTATATTCAAAGAGAATTACGAAATAAAATGAAACATTGTATTTTAAAACATGAATGCGGAGAGATTTATAAATCTCAATGAGTGAACTGCTACAGGGAGAACTATTTCCGATTTAAGCTCCAGATACGGTATTTGAGTTTTCAATCACGCATTGAAATTGTAGATAAAAACAGAATTGAAAATATTTTCTTTGTGCCTTGTCGGCCATATAAATATAGTATAAAGAATTAAAAAAACAAATATGTGCGTCATAAAATGCATTTAAAATGAGAGTAACACATTTGCAGAGAAATCGTGATCGTCGAATTCTATTTATAAATACAACGGTAATGGGGGAGGGTTTAAAGTGCGGACGCGATCTGCGGACAAATACATTATAGAGGGAAAATGCAGACAAATGCAATATAGAGGGAAAATGCCGACGCAATAGAATATAGAGCAAATCTGCGGACGCTATGATTTGTTGTAAAAAATGTTTAATTAAATATAATATTCACATGTATGTCTCATGATTTATTTTTAAAGACAACTAAAATGGCATTTAATTTTAACGGATGCGTCATTTATTCTTTTACCCGAAGTTGTAATATTTATAAACAATGCATAGTTTATAAATCACACATCTATGCAAAGGCAAATGTTTGAACAGTTTTATGTACAACAAACAAATGCAGTGCCTTCAGCGCTTTGATTTTTTTTTTTGTAAATATATACAATACAATCTTTATTCAGCATTAAACATCATATACAAACGTTTATAGCCTCTTATATATAATATAGACTTTTACTTTCACTTTCAAAAACGTGAAAGCAATGTTCTGATTGGCTGGCGGAAAGGTCGTCTGAACGTGACCCCCTATCGGTTGTCCTCAGATCCTATGCGTAGCGTTAATAGGAGATGATTTTAATGAGATTGGCCTAACCCCTAGCGTATGTCAGCGTATAACAGCGTATGAGTGATATTTTACATACGCTGGCATACGCTAATACGATGCGCAATAGTGTGACAGAACCGTTACACTGGTATGATACACTTTGTGTTTACATGTCTACTTATTTTCAGAAATGACGTAATCGCCGGAACTACATTCCTAAAATATTAATGAGCCGATACACCAGAAAACCAAAATTGTTGAATCTGCGTAAAGTATCGACCCAGATCAGCCGAAGCATGCCGCGCAGGCTAACCCGGACAGACAGTTTACGCCTCCTGTTGAGTTTCTGTTTCAGGAAACATTACTCGATACCTCGATCCCTTACGACAGTATGTGTCAGCCCGGATTAGCCTTCGCAGACTGCCCAGACTCATTAGGCAGAGTCCATAATGATGGTTTTCTCGTGTAACGGCTCATGATACATGTTGATAGTACAGTTGGCACAGCAATGAATACACACAAATAAAGGGCAGAAATAAAAGTTGTTATTGTTTTAATTACATGTCAACATATTATAACAATGCAAATACGAATCAAAAAGAATATCGTTATATAAATCACTCAGAATCGTTATGTTCAGTCCTACTACATTAACTGTCTTTCTTCGTTGAATGACCTGTTTATTATCTCATGGTCAATTCATAGGTAACCTTGTTTAAATACAATCTAAACCGAGTTCTGTCCTATAATGAGAAGCATAGTTATTATCTATGTTTCCACAAGTACTTTTACACTTAAATGCATCCACGATTAACGACACATGTTAAATTTATATCGTAAGTCTGTTTTCAACCACGAGAAAGGGTTCACGAACAGCCTGGTCTACCAATGGATTCCTCTTTCATACAGTAGACTGCCAGTTCCGACATATTATAATTATGCGTTACATCTAGATATCCAGAAAATGTTTCTTCTGGTTATATAACTTTAACATTTACGTACAGTAACGTACAGCAAGTGTGTCTTCGAAATGGCTACCCTCACCAGTGACGGTATCCTTTTCCAAAAATGAATATTTCCGATCTTAATGACTACTAAGCATCATAATTTGTTTGAATATATTCTTTTGTATTACACTTTTGATTGCTACTTCTCTCTTTTATCTTTCATACAGCAGCTCCGACAGAAAATGTTTCTTCTTGTTATGTAACTTTATCATTTACGAACAGGAAGTGTTTATGATCATTCTTAAAACTAAAAACTTCGTAACGTGTCTTCGACATGTTTACCCACACCAGTGACGGTATCCTTTTCCAAAAATGAATATTTCTAATCTAAACGACGACTTACCATTACAATTGTCTTGAATCTAGTCTTCTGTATTTAAACTTTGAATACAAATTTGAGCTTCAATAGCATGAACTAACTTAAAACTACGATTTCAGATCCTATGCAAAACACGGCGGTTGACATACATGTTGACCTATCGTGTGTACTGAAGCGACGACCAATCCGCAATACTTACATTTCTATTTAAAATATGATCGAGTTAATATTGCCATGTAAACGGGTATTATACACATAAAGTAGTAAAAATCGAGAAATATGGAATGAAATTCAGAACTCTTTAGCTTTCGTTTGTCGTCAGTACACAATGTATTCATGCGCACGCGTGACGTCATTATATTTTAGATGGAGGCATTTTTGAATGGGCTATTGTAATTGTGTATGTTATTTCTTAAAACTAGTTAAAATGAATGTACCTGATCATAATTTAGCATTCATGATGCATAGAATATTAATTACGTCCTTGACTTTCGACATGAACTTTACCTGACTCGCCTGGAAACAGTGGACATACTTTGTTATTCTCTTCATTGCATCCGTACAATTTCTATGACTGATATGTGTAGTAAGACACAATGTTTTACAAGACAGTTTTTAAACGTTTTTCGGCGATAGCTAATTAACGTGGGTTTTGACCTAGATGTTAAACAAATGATCTAGATTGTAGACCAATCAAATGTTGTATTTAATGAAAAATGTCGAAGAAATAAAGAAAATGAAACGTTTTGATTGGTTCATAGTTAAGTTGGCGATCCTACCAGAGGAACTAATAAGAGAAGTTTTAAAATGAAATGTTCTGCATACTAACCTTTAATTGTTTTCCTTAAGAAATAAATTTCAATGAAAAAAATCAGTGAAAACGTATGTAATATAATAATTAAGAGCAAAATATTAATCATTTTTGAAACATGATAAGTTTTCAGTTATTTATCGTCAATTGAAACTTGTACACCTCTTGGGAGCCTCACGTAATCTCCAGTCATGTGACATATTCTCTGCCTTGCACGGGACAATATCATGTCGCGCTAGTGGAATGGATGTTGACTTGGATATTCAAGTGAAAGGTCTGCGGTTCGCTTCGCGGCAGAGGCAAAGTTTTTTTCTCTCTCTCATTCATATCAAAACCAAAGTATATATATATGAACTAAAACATTTATAAACCAAATATTACATATTTAACGTTATCGTTTTCTGTCATTCTAATAAGTAAGATAAAAGATCAAATAACATGCGCATGTTCCATTTCATAGTGTTTTCTCATATTGATCGACATTTATCTTTTTAAAGACATTTCTTGTTTGTAGATTGCCTCTTTTTTCTCCTTCCAAAATAAAGGTGGTTTTTGTGGCGATTGGTTTGACAATCGTCACAATGCTAACAGAAACAACAACAACGAACAATATTTACATAGTCGGTTTTGAAAAATCGGTTGATATTTATTTTCCTTACTGCAAACTAATTTACTCACATCCGTTATAGTTCCATCATTGATGCAGATACGCGACTAATAATAATTATGTCAGTGCTACTTTGGTACCGGATTGTTACTAATATTCGAGTGTTATCGAGACATTATCTACATAGAGTTAAAATATGTAAATATTATCTTTGTCATGATTTGGCAGATAATAAATATCATTGCGCGTTCTGCCTTGCAAATAACGGCAAATAACTCTGATGATACTCAAATCTGGAAATTCCAAAAGGTTCTATAAATAGCTCGCGATACTTGTGTTCTTAAATCTCAATATTATAAACGCTTCATTTTGTAGTTGTTTAAATATATGAAAGCGTCTAGATGATAAGGCTGGTTTACAAAGGTTTAAAGGACACACGATGTCAGTGTGTACACACGTTATGTATACACGTCTGCACGTTCTAGAGTCAATTAGCAATCAATGCTGAAAGTGTAGCCTTATTTAGTTTGGAGATCGAGCATTATAATATATGCCTATATTTTTATAAATTGAACAGTTTGGCAAATAGTGAAATTGTGCTTTTTGTGCATGTTTTGTGTTTGTTATTGCACTCAAATTTTTCGAAGCAGTTTAACAACCTCAGAGACATATAAATACACTGTGTTTATATGTCTCTGACAACCCTCAATCATGCAATGTGAAGGGACTACATTAAACAGACCTGTTTAATATCGGACATCATTGAAACAAACACTAAACTAATGGATACTGATTTCTCTCCTTTCTTGATAATTTTGTCATTTCTAAAGCGTACACAATATTTTATCTTAATATGGAGAAATCCGCTGTGGTCGAGTGGTTAGCGTCGGGGATTTCGAAACCGGGTGTCCTGGGTTCGATCCCCAGTCGCGGCACTACGGTCATGGTGGAGTGCCCTTGGGCAATGCACATTTTCTAGCCAAGTACTGGTTTGTTTACCCAGGGATCATGAGTAAGTGATCTTTCGCCGTGATATAACTGAAATAATGTTGAAAGCGGCGTAAAACCCCAATAAATAAATAAATAAATTATCTTAATATAGCCTAGCGACCTGGTGATGAACATGTGATTACCCGAACAATTTAGATTACAAATAGCCATTCTAATGAGCCAAAACGGTAGCTAGTCTATCGAGTACCCAACTAGATTTTTCATAAATTTGGAATGGCCTAATTTTGAATACATCATGACCAGTTTCAGAACATAACTAAACAATCACCAAGACAACATTCTGGCAAACTAACATTATTCTACTGTCAAAAGATGAAGGGTTGATACATTCTCAAATTGATCCGCACCAGAGTGCACTATTATTGAAAAGCGCAAGCCCTACACCGATATACTGCTTGTTACTTTGCAGAATTTTCCATACGATCGCCACTACAGTGCCATTGGCGCTTTGATTTTATATGTTAATGGTGTTCTGTGCTTGTTGACAGTTTTCAACGATCCTCTTCTGTAAGTGCTTTGATTCATTCATTTACCACTTGAATTAATTACGAATATATGTTTTATATTAAAGTCTACTTTAAATGGTTCAATCGGACAGAGTGAAGTATTTTTTGCAATATCCTGGTTTCAACTAATCAATGTAAAGGTTAGTCTATTATTGTCTCAGTTAACATTAAACTTGTTGTTGTGTAGGATGTGGCCTGGCTGTTACATAGCTAATCATGTGGCACTATTTCTGAAGATTTGCAGGTATTGCGTCCCTTTTCCGTGGCCCGCGATTAAGTCTAAAATCGATAATTAAGTTATGGCCCTTTGGTAACGGTTCTATAATCTGTATATATCGATTATTTTTGTAAACAGGTTTATTGGCGTATTCGATTTCATACTATGCCAACTTGAATAAATTGTCAAAATTGTGTCAAGCTTTTAGATGATTTGACTACTGTTTCAATATGAATCACATACGTATTCCTAATTAACCCTTTCCGACTTAGACGATTATAAAAAACATTTAGTCTACGATAATAAGTATTTTTTGTAAATGAAAGAACAATGATTGTAAATTTGAAAAATTGTTGCAAAAAGATAAATTGCTCCTTCAAGGTAACGAGTACATTTCTTACTATGTTAACAATCATACAAAATTATGAACTTTAAAATATAAACTTTTAGTTTGTCAAATTATATACTGTTGAAGCAGCTGTTTTTTTGTTAAGATTTTGTTTATAAAAAATCTATAAAATAGAAAACATTGTGGCAAAGGAGAACAAGTGAGCAATTTCTCCTTTGCAACAAGGTTTTCAAAAAGTCCTTGATGCAGAACCGACAAAAAGTATTAATACAAGAGAAGGAACTAACTTGATTGTTAAACGTACTATAAAGTAAAAGTTAAATTTGCACTACTGTGATATAAACGATAGACAGTTTACACAACCCTCATCAGCGGGGAGTCCTTATCCACTTTTGTTAAATTTCGTTTCCTTATATGTAAAGAAGATTGTAAAATTTGAAATCTATTAACAAATACAACTGATCAACTTAATTTTAATTTTAGAATTAATTTCAGTTTTCGTCTTCATATACCATATTTATACTTTATGGCGGTCATTTCCTGTGTGTATGTTCAGTGTGATGAAAGTCATAAACATTATGTAATCGGTTATAAAAGATAACCACCTCTGATTCAGTTAAAGAAATATATTGAAACTTGCGAATTGCTAATGAACAAACTTGGTTAAGAAAGATAGGAGAATCTACGCAATTAAATACTTTAAGCACATGTAAAAACTTAAATTAAGTATATTTATATGATTTTAACCGTTTATGATAATAAATAGTTATTGAACACCAATTTTAGCTGTACCATATATCATTATGCGTCACCGAATGACGTCATTTATATTCCCGTAATATTGATAATTATATATAAAGAGTTGATGGAAAAGAAGCCGTCGCTCGTGAGTAATATTAATAGTTATAGAGAAATCAACACATGCATGGGAAAACTAAATATTGACTATGTCCAGATCAGCCTATGCATCCACACTGTCTGTTCAAAAACTATACTGTTCACATATAACTAACCAGATACATATAAACACATATGTCTCTGAACTAACCAACTGTCAACTAAGACTACTGATAACCTTTAGTGAAAGGACAGATTGATTAAACTCTTGGTTTAGGTTTCATTGAATCGTGGAACTTATAACGTAGAACAAGTCCTTAAACATTTCGTGGGCAATTCAAATTATATTGTATTTATATAAAGTTATTCACTTCTTTGTTTGCTATTCTTTCAATTTATACTAGTACGTTCGTAAGTGGGATCATTTAACCTCGTCTTTCGACATTAATCCATTTGGCGAACTTTTTATATTAGTATTAAACTTTCGTTTCTTTTATATCATATCCAAGGACAACGTCTTTAATTGGTTACTGGTGTGTCCTCAATTTATAGACCTCATTCACACATTACAAGCCAATTACGCAAGTGCTATAAATTAATTAAGCAGATATGTGTAAACCCTTCATTCCACCGCATATCGTATATAAATTCATATATTCTTTTGGGTAATCGGACCAGAGACATATAAACACATCGGACAAACAGAAAAAACGGATAAAAAGCAACGGCCAAAAAGTTACAGTTTTGGCCCGGATAACAGGTAACAGGACAAAAGGCAACAGTTCTAATATTTTCATTGCAGGTTTAATTTTGTTTTCTTGTGATTTTATACATTTGTAACATGTAATACATACATTTCAATAAACGTACATGTATTTATAATCTTTTGTTTATGCGAAATTTTAACTTTATTTATCTGAAATTGCAATGTTATTTCCCACTTTCCCCCCACAATGTTTCCTTCCACCTTTTCAAATATCTGACAGAAAATATAATTGCGTGCACAGGAGAATTTGCTCATTATATAAAATTTCTCCTTTTTCCAATAATGTTTTCTTCAACAAGATTAAACATCTGACAGAAGACTAGCAACAGTCTAATATTTGTAATACCTGTTGACAGAATATATCGTTGCGTGAAAAGGAGAAATGGCTTATTATGAGCAATTTTTCTTTTCCCACAATGTTTTCCTTTCGCTTTTTGCAAAACATCTTCACACAGATATGCATAATACATAAAATAACATTGCAATGTGAAAGAAATATTAGCATTTTAAATTGAGTTACATATATAATTGTAGATTTATAAATAGTTTAATCCCACTCAATTTCTTTGAACAATGCATTAAGGTATAAAACACCAAAAAATGTATGAAATTACACAAAAATAATCAAAATATTTTTATTCTTTTATGAGGTCTAAAGAATTTTTAAATAAGCAATATGTTTTACTTTTGTCTTATCACTTCTAATTCACAGGTGACAAATTGTTTAATTGGTCATTGCTTTAATTGTTCTTTTTCATGTTCTGTTAAATTGTGCTTTTCCTAATACGTTTAAAATATCAATGCTGGAACAAGTTCATTTTCGCATTCGCACCCCACCCATCTGTCTACATACACGACATTAGTAAACGATCAAAATAGATCTAGTCACAATGCTTGTGCCGACGGTAAGAACAATTGTAATCATCCCTACTGTACAACACTATAACTACATGTGGGTAAAGGTAACGGTCAATAATAGGTGGACTAAATGTAAATATGGCATTGCCTATCTACACTATGCTCTGATCTGTCATACACACACTTACACAAGTTGCTTCTGACAAACAATGTAAATTTGGAACCGAAAGCATTGTATTAGAGAAAGATCATAGAGCACTTAGCTCATAGCTCTTCAATAAAGATATATGCGTCACCTTGCAGTCTGATCAGACATATACTCTAGTCGTAAAAGCACAATTGAAACCTCTGATGAACATCTATGGTCAATAACATAATATGCAAAAAACATTCATAACACATTTACTACCTATGTAGAACCAGATCAGCCCACGCATCCGCACAGTCTGATATGTCTCTGCACTGTTCTTCAATTATTAATAGAAGGTTTAAAGAAACTTCTGTAAAGTACAATCAATTTGGATTCTTTAGTTTAAACTTCTTTATTTCAGAGACATATAAATGTGTTTATATGTCTCTGTTTATTTTAAATCGATTGCGAAACAAGCTTTAAGCGTATATTAATCACGCTCGATGTCTGCTTCCTGGATACTTAACCAGTACTCGCGCCGATTGTGTGGAAAATCCCAAAGTCAGGACCCGCTCATCACGGGACTCGAACCAGGGACCTTTGATACGAGAGGCCGACGCTCTACCTCTGCACCACTGTCTTTCACAAATTTGGATTCTTTAACACCAAATCGTAGGCAAGTCTTTTTCCACACGCGTTATAATTACATTAAGGTTTGTTTTCGCAGAACACCACTCAGATATTGAATATACCAGAGCATAATATGCCATTTTAGCGTAATTGTCATAAAATCTTACACATATATCGAAAGGGTGGTTTTCGCGTGGCATTGGTGATACCATACGTAATAACCCTTTCCCTCATTACAGACGCCATTGCAACAGACGACTTTTTGAAAACATTGTGACAAAAGAAGAAATTGCTGAAAACGAACAATTTCTGCTATTCCAAAATATGTTCAACTCTATTCAATATTTAAACTTTCATTTATAGAGATTTTCAATATTTTTGCCCAGATTTTAATAAATTTGTTGTAGTTGGGAAAAGGAAAATGGTTCGAATAGAAGATTACGATCTTCAATGCTAATTAAATTGTATAATCATCTAAGATCTATCTTACCTTGTTTAACTGCAATCAAAACGGCCATTAATCTGAATATATTCTTGTTTTAGCTAATCGTAATCTGCCCTTCCTATAACCACGAACATATTTACATTTCTTATCGTAGAATCAAGCACACACTTATAGTTCCAAGGAAAATCAATTCAAGTCAATATGCAGTATTCTGCATAGGGAACGATTCCAAAATGATCTATCGATTTCATAACAGCGAAGCCGAAAACTATAAAACTCTGATAATTTTCAGCGCTCAGAAATATACTCTGAGTTCAAAACAAGACTAACGGTTTCGAATTCGAAAATTGAATTTGATTCTGACCAATTCTGGGGGATCATTAAAACAACAGTACATTTGTGGTATTCCAAAGGTGAATATGCGGTCAATAGTTAGCTACCAGTCACGATTTTCTTGGGTTTCAAAAAAACATTTTCAGAAAACGTTCCGCCGTGTAAGAGGAAAATACTTTCATTTTGTTCATAATTATATTGTTAACAAAGCTTAAATATGCAATGAGTACCTTGTTGCAAAGTACAAAGCCAATGTACAATAGAAAATGAATAATTTAATACTGTATTGTTATTTTCTCATGACTATAAAAGTGTGACAATATGTGTAGCCTGTGATACTGATTGTAGTATTCTACAATGAGACAATGACAACATCAGCTAGATCATTTCGAGGGCTTGGCGTGAAACGGTTGTAACTTAAAACCTATTTTGAAAACCCTGGTTTAGGGGCAATTTTGACCCCTTTGTAAACAATGCAAATTTAGGTGCCATTGCTCAGAACGAGCAATGGCACCTTAATTTCCATTGTTTACCAAGAAAAAATGATTTAACGCTTATAAAGAATTTATGGCCAGGTGATTAAACTTGGTAAAAAAATACCGATTTTAGTTAAAACCGTTTCACACCAAGCCCTCGATTTGCTTTGTATGGTGGGTTACGCCACTTTCAACAGTTGTTCTGTTTTATCATGGCGTTCCGGGGAAAGTTAACAATTATATTTGTCTATTATTCCTAACCGAAGCGAAACAGATGTAATGCTTATTCTACAGGAGTGAGTGCCAATGAGGGAAATCCATTACGATAACAAATAACGTCTTTGGTATGACCCGGCCGGGGATAGAACCCGTGACGTCCCGCACCCGAGGCAGACGCTCTACCACTACACTACCACTACACTACCCCTACACTACACCTACACTACACCTACACTACACCTACACTACCACTACACTACCACTACACTACCCCTACACTACACCTACACTACCCCTACACTACACCTACACCACCCCTACACTACCACTACACTACCACTACACTACCCCTACACTACCCCTACACCACCCCTACACTACCACTACACTACCACTACACTACCCCTACACTACACCTACACTACCACTACACTACCACTACACTACCACTACACTACCCCTACACTACACCTACACTACCCCTACACTACCCCTAAACTACACCTACACTACTCCTACACTACCCCTACACTACCACTACACTACCCCTACACTACCCCTACACTACCCCTACACTACCCCTACACTACCCCTACACTACCCCTACACTACCCCTACACTACCCCTACACTACCCCTACACTACCCCTACACTACCACTACACTACCACTACACTACCACTACACTACCCCTACACTACACCTACACTACCCCTACACTACCACTACACTACCACTAGACTACCACTACACTACCCCTACACTACCCCTACACTACCACTACACTACCCCTACACTACCCCTACACTACACCTACACTACCCCTACACTACCCCTACACTACACCTACACTACACCTACACTACCCCTACACTACCCATACAGTACACCTACACTACACCTACACTACCCCTACACTACCACTACACTACCCATACACTACACCTACACTACACCTACACTACACCTACACTACACCTACACTACACCTACACTACACCTACACCACACCTACACTATCCCTACACTACCCCTACACTACGCCTACACTACCCCTACACTACCCCTACACTACCCCTACACTACCACTACACTACCCCTACATTACCCCTACACTACCCCTACACTACACCTACACTACACCTACACCACACCTACACTATCCCTACACTACCCCTACACTACCCCTACACTACCCCTACACTACCCTACACTACCCCTACACTACCACTACACTACCCCTACATTACCCCTACACTACCCCTACACTACCCCTACACTACCCCTACACTACCACTACACTACCCCGATGTTGGATGTTAGAAGAAATCACTTCAGCAATTCGAAAAACAATGAACGGGAAACTGAAAATACCCACACCACTCCCACACTAAAGCATAAAGTTAGAAACTTAAAATAGAAACCATTCTTGAAAGTCGGGAGATAAATCAATATAGGTTATCTGATAATAGTTTGCAAATATGTTGACTAATATACAGTTATGGTGATTATGCTGATTTTGAATGGAAGTCACTATGCTCATATTACTGGTCACACATAGACAAATCGCAAACTATAAACGAAAACGTAAAACCAGGCAGCTCTAAATGGTCCTTTTGCATTAAGGGTACATGCAACCTTATAGTATCTGACCACGCCGTCCTTTGCTCATACATATACAGAAAAAAACACCTTTGTATGCGAAGAAATTAGTGTATACCTTCACCAGAATGCATTGAATATATGACACTGTGTTCAAATTCATTGTAAATGTGTATAGGCTGCACAGGAAGTGAATGCTTTGATCAATATAAGTATTTTGATTTTGTTAGGAAGAGAAAGTAGAGTATGTGTATGTGAAAATACCAGTTTCGTCCCAGCCCGATTTCGTCCAAAAATGACGGTAACCTTTTCGGGTAAAATCTTTCTTGCATTATACATGCACCCCCCCCCCCCCCCCCCTTCCCTTTATAGGTGGAGTTTGTCTGTTCTCAAAGCTTAGTGTTAGCTACTGTCAGTGATATAGGGTATTCTACCCGAGAAACACTAAGCAAGTGTGACAATCGAGGATTGACACTGGTTTATTTTTATGGAAACAAAGGAAATTTATTTAGTGTATTATTTACCTATATATATATAGTTTAGTTTATTTAGTCAGTGATGAAAGTTTACAGTTTATATCATAATTATTCGGTAAAGTATATCAAAAATTAAGATGTGTTAATATGTTGACTGAAAAAAATAATCAAATGAGCCGATCCATGAGAAAGAAACCATTGTGGAATCTGCGTAAAGTATGGACCCATATCAGCCCAAGCATGACGTGCATGCAAATCCGGGCAGACACTTTTCGCCACCTGTGTATTTACTGTTTCAGGAATCATTACACTATACCTCTATCTCCCTGAGACGGAATGTGTCGGCCCAAATTAGCCTGGGCGGTTGATGCCTGGCTGATCTGGTTTGATACATTACGTAGAGTCCATAATGTTGGTTTTCTCGTGGAAGGGCTCATATGATTTAATTGATACAGATAGTATCGATATTTCTCTCAACAATAATAATGAACTATTATTTTGAAGTGACTTATAGGCCCTATGCTGTCGGATGTTTGCTGTTTTCATGTTTTCATGATTGTTTGCTTAATATACCCGAAGCAGCCAAATTTATATTTTCTTATAACATTTTCATGAGTGTTGTCTTTTTAATCTCTGTTAATAATATGATGCTATTTCCTATCAAAAGAGGCCTATAAGCCCAACGCGGCCGGATGTTCGTTTTCTTTTTTATATTAAGACAGCCAATATAGGAACTGTCTACAGTTTTGTTCTATTAGATTCAACGCCGTTTTCAACAGATGTTTAGTTACATCAATGAGACAGAAAACATTTGCCTGATCCCTAGGTGACAAACAAGTATTAGGCTAGGAAAACTGCCGTTTCCAGGGGCATTACATCAAACACCCTGTTTTCCTTTGCTTTTCCGTTTATTTTATTGTTCAATGTGATGAATTGTATATTTTGTATTTGATTGTATGACGATGTACTATGTATAAGTCAAAAGAGAAATAAACAATGTTCAATGCCACGAGCAAGGATCGAACCCAGGACATCCGATCCTGTATCAGTATACATATACGCAGCTCACGCAAAACAATTAATCAGAAATTATATTTACATATAACTTCAGATATTCCGATATATTTCCGAAAACATTCAGCGACAAAACGTCTTGAATGTTGCGCAATACTTACGTTTTGATTGGGTAATGTCTAGTGACCTACCATATGTATAAGTCAAAAGAGAAATAAACAATGTTCAATGCCACGAGCAAGGATCGAACCCAGGACATCCGATCCTGTATCAGTATACATATACGCAGCTCACGCAAAACAATTAATCAGAAATTATATTTACATATAACTTCAGATATTCCGATATATTTCCGAAAACATTCAGCGACAAAACGTCTTGAATGTACGTTCACCCTACGACGTTTAGCGTAATACTTACCTTTTGATTGGGTAATGTCTAGTGACCTACCATATGGTAGAATACACAATATTGTGCATTTTTTGTATATTCTTACCAATAAAGTGATAACAATAGAATAATAAATCGAAATGTAGAAAAGAAGTTAGATTTAACAAAAAAAAAAAATCTACTTCTCTTTCTATCATAAGATCAAAAAAATTGCATCCTCTGATGTTGATGTACAAATATGCGTTTTATCGTGAAATAAACGCTCAAAATCGAAGCAAAAACATTTAAAAAGATTCGTAGGAAATTCACATGTTTAAGATGAAACAGAGACATATAAACACATATGTTTATATGTCTCTGGATGAAACAGATTTAAAAGTATTCACATATATTTCCACTGGATATACACTGGTCGCAACTGCCGTACAATCGTCGGGTTAATTAGGGTTGTAATCGACAATCTATTTATTATTATTATTAGACACAACGTTTAAAAAATACGGAGATCAATGTCAAGAAGTGATGCTATCGTTCATGCTTTTGAAAAAAATCTAAGTAGAAATTTAAAGTGGTCCTTGTTAACAATTAAGCAAAACCCGATCAGCGAACAACTTAATTCTGGATTGGTTTTCAATAATATGCTGGTCGATCCTGTTATACTTTGATCGAGTACGTTGTAGTAATTCTGGATTGGTTTTCAATAATATGCTGGTCGATCCTGTTATACTTTGATCGAGTACGTTGTAGTAAGATAAACAAACGGGGTTTACCATGTTTTTCAAAAATAACCATGATTCAATTTCTATTTTTAGATACTTGCGATGTTGTGGGTTTTTCCAGAGTTAGGTGTTGGCCTCCAAACAATTATAGCTTTATAACTTAATACAGCCACACTAAAACTAGTCAGTTAAGTGAATTTTAATGGGTCAAAGCAAAGCTTTCAATAGTAATAATGTCGTTCGTTTAGTTAATATGAATAGCCTTTTCAGAACATCTGGGTTTTTTTCTGAAATTAAAGGTAAAGTTCAATGAGGGATAAGGGTATCCCTTTGATATTTGTCTCATAATAATGTCAGTCAGGTTTTAAAGGGCAATTCATTTTAACCCTTTCCCGACATACGACAAATCTTCAGCAAACGAATTTGAAAACGTGTAAGCACAAGCACAGAAAATCCCTTTAAATGAAAGATCAATAATTGAATAGAGTTGAAAACATGGCGACAAAAGGAGAAATTGCTCGTTTTGATCAATTTCTTCTTTTGTTGCCGTGTTTTCAAAAAGTCGTCTGCTGCAGAAGCGTCAGAAATGAGAGGAAGGGTTAACCAGGCTGCAATAGTGTTAGGTTTCTTTTAAAAGAACCTTAACCCATGATATGATGAGAGTTATCGTCTAAGGCAATTGCATTGCCTCCCTTTTACATAACAAGACTACAAAACAAAACAAAAAAATAAAACACATTTCAAGGCTTGTAAGTTTTTATTTTATGATGTATATTTCTTCCACATAGAGGACACACTGTTATATTTACTGAGCAATTTGAACAAAGTCTGTGATGCTGACAGGGTAGGAATAACGTATTGATGTCTTCAGTGTTACAGCGCATACAGTACAGCTGGGCTTTCAGTTTCGCGTGCTCTTCTTATACATCTGAAATAAAGAAAGTTTAATAATTAACTACTGCTCCACTAACAATAACCTTAAGACATGCGATCAGTGTTGATACAGATCAACCTGTGCATCTACACATGTTGACCTGTATCTGTACTGTTCATCATTTTGTCACGAACAAATTAAAAAACAGATGTGTATCAATATCAGATAACATGAATCCACATGCACATTTCATAATATACGCTAAGGTTTGTTTTCACGGAGCATGCATAGATATGACTAAAACGATAATGTAAAAGTCGTTAAATCCCAATTAACTAACCAATCAATCAATCAATAAATTATAGGAATTGTTATCCCGGTAAATAACACATGAGGTAACAATTTGTCAGACGGGCTGACAGACGTACGACCTAAAAGTGATGCCTAGACGTCAACTTGCTGAGGCGGGCGTCCCAAGACGTAGAGATGTCACGAAGAATATCAACATAATGGCACTATATAGTTGAGCGGCGCTCTGCGAACGCAACCTTACCGTAATCATTACACATTATGGAAATAGACTTGCCTGTACATCCATGGTAAGGATAAATATTGATACTGCTTTACAGTAGTTGATTGAAACCCTTTTTGTCTAATTGGTGGACAAAGGAAGAACCAGATAACAGCGCGGAAGGCTTGCTAATCTCGATCTACTCTGGTCGCATACTCCTTACGCTTGTTTGTTGCAGAGCGCTGCTTTATTATAGCTTAACTATGTCGTACTATTATATATATCCTATTCGATGTCGCGGCTTCCTGGAAACATAACCAGTACCCGTGCAGTTTGCGTGGACACAAAGGTAGATCTAAACTTACATGTACCTTTTGGATTCAGCTGTCCACCATTTCTTTTCTTTTCAATTTCGTCGAGCACTTCTTCAATCGTGACTTCTTTGCCTTCTGAAAGACATTTAAACTTTAACATGATCAAACTATTCGTAAAATAATTACTTGTCAGTTAAGTACGGTAATTTCAATTCATTTCAATTCAATTCCTTTATTCCAGTATTAAGGCATCGAGCCCATACTGATTTATATTTACAAATAATGCAATAAGAATGACACAATTGGAATGAGTTAAATTACAGAAACAGTTACGTTTATAGATATTTTAAATTTTGAAATAGTGAACTGATTACACATGCAAGCTAGCTATACAATGTTTAAAGTAATCATTCGGGCGAAAAGATGGTTATATATGTTCGATACTCTCAGATCAAATTATTTTGAGTTTATCAATTGTGACCATTCATTGAATAAGTCGACCATATTTGTTTTACAACTTTATTAAGATCTCTTTAAATATCTAAAGGGAGCAATACAGAGACAGAGACAGAGACAGAGACAGACAGAGAGACACAGAGAGAGAGAGAGAGAGGTGGAGAGAGAGAGAGAGAGAGAGAGAGAGAGAGAGAGAGAGAGAGAGAGAGAGAGAGAGAGAGAGAGAGAGAGAGAGAGAGAGAGAGAGAGAGAGAGAGAGACAGGGAGAGACAGAGAGACAGAGAGAACAAAAAGAGAGAGAAAGAGAGAGAGAGAGAGAGAGAGAGAGAGGAGAGAGAGGAGAGAGAGAGAGAGAGAGAGAGAGAGAGACGAGAGAGAGAGAGAGAGAGACAGAGAGAGAGAGAGAGAGAGAGAGAGAGGAGAGAGAGAGAGAGAGAGAGAGAGAGGGCAAGATAGGGAAAGAAAGCGAGAAAACAGAAAAAGAGAGCCATTTCCCATATCTGTTGCAGACGACTTTGAAAACATATGTGCGAATGTTAAAAAGTTATATAAGTGAAAGTATGATTACAGTTGAAAACATTGTGGCGAATAATAATAATCTTATATATATCAATGGTGGGAATGTCTTATTGTCACATAAAATAAGGACACGGTCGGACAAAAATACATTTGCAGCTTAGTACAAATTGTTCAAAACCAGCAACCTTCTTTTGCAGTAGACAGTTTTGAAAACATTATGCAATAATATGTACAATTTTAATTACATAGTACAAAACATGCTGGCAAAAGAAAAGAGAGACGGAGATAGTGATGTTAAGCACATTGGTGCGAGACGAATGACGCTAGTCGCAATGATACGTAAAATACGTTTATTGTAACACAAAAAACTGTAACGTGTACGTGTAATAAAAATCAGTTATATTCTATTACATCTGAAGCTCTCGATTTCTACCTAAAAAAGACGCATCTGTAGTAGACAACATTTGAAAGGCTTGCATATGCAGTAGACAACATTTGAGAGCATCTGCAGTAGACAACATTTGAAAGCATCTGCAGTAGACAACATTTGAAAGCATCTGCAGTAGACAACATTTGAAAGCATTGCTGTAAAAGCAAATATTTGCCATCATGTCAGAGCAATAGTTTCATTTTCAAAAATGTCTGACACTATACTTGTTAAGGCCCACTTTTAATTAGTGATGAAGTTGGAAACATGGACATAAAACATTAAAACAATGCAATACAAATCTCGTTTTGAGCAATATATATCTCCCTTTCCTAAAATGTTTTAGCAGCGCTGTAGGCTTCGAAAATAGTTCACGTAAGATGATTAATAGCCCTATAGCTGGGCCTTAGACTAACAACACACGGTTAACTAAAATGCTGATTAGATACATTTCAGAAATACCTGCACCTCGTGGGTATGTCTATCTAGGCACGTGGACGGGTCTACTATTACTTTAGTCAGACCTGTCCACGTGCACAGATAACTCTGATTCAATGTCAATTTTATGTATTTTGATTACAACTAATGAAGTCCATAAAAGTCAAACACCCAGACATGCCTACGAATGGACACTTGTTGGGTATTTTCCTTTGATGTGTCCTTGTTGGGTAGTACCCATCAAGGGTATGGTTTATTCCGTAATTATCACCCTTTTACGGAATAAATAGCATTAATAAGTAGGTACCCATTAGAAAATTATAAAAACAAATAGTTATCAAAGTGTCTTATAAGGGTGGTGGATAGTGTTTAGGATATGGACAGTACCCAACAAGTGTCCATTCGTGAGTGCAACTATACTCGTATGAGCCTGTCCATACAAGTTAGGATTGGTGAATAGTCATGTTCAGATCAGCCTGTGTAACTGTTCAACTTGATCAAAACCTTCACAACTCACCAGAAGCTTCAACAAGCGTGTGTAAGTATTTTACCAACGTGAAGATCTAAATCAGATTGTGCGGATTCTCAAGCTGGTCTGAATCTATACTGTTCTAAAAGGCCAGGATATACACTTTTGCAAGGACAGGCACATATCTAGTTTAAAGGCCTAGTCTCCCTAGAGTTCTAGATTTGGTGTTTGGTGTTTTACGCCGCATGCAACAAGTTATCATTTATACCACGGCGTTTCTTCTGACACCAGCATGCCAGTCAAAAGCTAACCCCGCAATGCTGAGCCCCGAGGAGGACAGCCATTTAAAGACTACCGTCAGATGAATATATAAGACTGAAGTTGTCTCCCATTGGACAATAAAGATTTTCTTGAAAGTTGAAAGTGATGTTTATAAAGTTAAATAACCTCTGACTGATTTATAACCAAAATATTGTTTGCATTAGCTATATTGACACTATAATAGCCTGTATTTTCTGAAATTGAAAGTAAAATTCAGTGCGGGTTAAGACCTTCTATTTGACCTCATAACACAAAAAATGGTCCGCCAACCTGTATGTTTTCTTTGCTGTTTTTGGTACTTTAGTTCTTATAGATCTACTGAACTTAATTTTGAGACAGGTTTTTGTGTAGTTTCGAAGACTGTTTCTCGGGAAGCTTTAGAAGTACAGTGGGCAGCCTCTCTTCGATAACCTAGAAGCCACATTTTACATTTATCTTAAAAAAAAATCAAATCGAGGTTAAGGTCTAAACTGGGACATTTAGGTTAGAAAGTTATGTCACAAAGTCGAGTTTGAGAATATCTATGGAACTATCAAGAGGTCTTATTTGTCATCAAGTCTTAACCATTTCCGTCATACAGACGCTTTTAGACGCCTCTGCAGTGGAGGAGTATTGAAAACATTGTGGCAAATGAAAACATTGCTTATGATGAGCAATTTTTTCAATTTACCACAATGTTTTCAACTCAATTCAATAATTAAACTTTTGTTTAAAGACATTTTTTTTATATCTTTGCAGGTATATTTTTAAAGTTATCTGTTGCAGATGTGTTGTATTTGGGAAAGTTCACAAGAACATTTATTTCCATCAAGTCCAGGTTGAAACTAGATCAAGTTGTGTCAAAAACTAGGTCACTGGGTCAAATTGAGCACTACATATACAATGTAGTCAACAAAATAAAAATAAAAATTATTTTAGTAACTCGTACACCAATTTAGCATTCCTCTACAGTTTTTGGAGTAGATCTCAATTCAATGAATCAACTAGTTTGCAACTGTGAATGTAGTTATGTCTTCGTAGAGTACAAGTCATACTGTTAACGGTTTGGAGGTGGTGTGCAATGGTAAAAGTACCGAGGAAAGTTTATTGGGTAAAAGATCAAATAAAAATGAAAGGATTAATGAAACACATTTACTCTTTTCTACATACAGACGCCATTTTGAAGCCTCTGCTGCAGACATTACAGCCCTATCTTCAAGAACATCCCCTTAAGACGGAATGTGTCGGCCGGATCAGTCTGCGCGGAGAGCGCAGGCTGATCTGGTCGATACATTACGCAGATGCTGCAGAAAATGTTATAAATCAAAAGGAGTCCCATTGTGTTCAACCATATTGAATAATTATATTTTCGTTTACAGAGATTTTTCACAATTTTGTCAAAGTGTTTAATAAGTTGTCAACTGTGGAAAAGGGTTAACTAGACAATTTTTCAAGCCTTTGCAAACAGCAAAAACCATACTGATGCTGAAAAAAAGAGAGATCTTTAATGTCTTTGCGTTTTTGTTTTGTGAATTGACAATCAGAACTTGCCATATAATATGGCTTGATTTATTACTGTCTTTGACTCTATTTATGGTTCAGTTCAGTAATGTTATTAAGAAATGGTTTATTTTTCCAGCGCCAGAAGTTTTGGGACCAGAGAAGTATGATAGATATTGTGACATGTGGTATTTAGGAGTTATTATGTATATATTGTAAGTATACCCTCCAATCTCCTTTCCAATATACAACAAGTCTGCTGAAAGACGTCTTGAAAATAAACATGCAGTCAAGAAACCGAACACTGCATCACTGAAGATAATGTTATAGAATATAGTTGCATCAGTGTGATAAAAGACAAAATTACTCATGAGCAAATTCCTTTTGTCGCAATGATTTAAATATAATTTTACTGCAGATGTGTCAAAATGCATCTGCATAGTAATATGGAAAGCGATTAAGCCTTTTCTACATACAATAAATCTGCACTGAATGTCAACGCTGAAATATGGTAAATCTCTATAAAAGAGAGTATAAGTTATTAGATAGAGTTGAAAACATTGTTGCAAACAGGAGGAATTACTCAACATAAGCAATATTTAAAAGTGTTGTAGACAAAGGAGAACACAATCAAGATGAACAATTCTTCCTTTTCTTTCAATGGTTCACTGTAATGAAATTGAATATCCGATTTTCAAGATATTCCCTTAAAATATTGATTTGTATCAAATTTGAAAATATTGAGAGAAAAAAAAAGATATTTATTGTTGTCTGTTTATAAGGTATCAGAAGTTGTGTGTATCAGAGAAAGGGTTAATTTGTGTTCTTGTATGTAAACAATGTAAATACATTGTATTCATAGAACGTGTTTGTATTTCAGGTTCTGTGGATATCCGCCCTTTTATAGTAACCATGGTGCAGCTATTTCTCCAGGTATGAAGAAATGTATTCGAAATGGCCAATATGAGTTTCCGAACCCGGAATGGAGCAGAGTGTCACAAGATTTCTTCAAATTACCCAGGCCAAGATTCACTAACTATTCTTAATTTGTTCTTGTTCTAAGTTCTGATTAGCTTAACCATTATGGTTTAGTCGATCAAATATGGTGTTACTATGTAAATTTTAAACTGGAATGGTTAATACATAATGTTGTTAAGACACCCGGTAGCTTTGTCTGTAGCGAGGTGGGCTTTCGATTTAGGGGTTGTCAGTTCGAACCACAGCTAAGACAGCCATCATTATTACAGACATCTGACAAAAGTCAATAAGACAAGCTTCATTCGTCTTTCACTAATATGCCTAGCATATATATGGAAAAGCAGCGATTTGCTTGGAAAGACTGTTGTGTGAAGAACTGGTGTGAGAAAGACATGAAACATGGGTAGGTGAACTTGCCGCCACGACTTTAATTAAATAAATGTTGAAAACGGCGATATATTCCAGGGAATCTATCAAATATTAAAATCATGTTTAATGTGGCATAAAACACTTTTAAATTAAAGGACATAACATAGTATTTTGGTTATCACTAATAATAATAATAATCAGAGTGAATTTGAAGACTTTAATGTACAATTATGAATATATTGTTAAAATACAAATACACTGAACTTTGGTTATTCAACACGTGAGGTTATAACGTTTATTTGGTGGCCGTTGAATCTTTGGCTATAGGTAGTGTGTTATTGAACTTTGTTAGCACACACGTATATGTATACAAACATATGTTTGTCCATATATTGGAAGAGGTACACGTTGGCTTATGTGAACAGCATGTATTTGGATCAGCCTTTGCATTCGTACAATCTGATAGAAACACATATGAACTGTTCAAATAAATACGTGCAGCAGATTGTCAGAAACTTCCGTCAACCTTAATGCATGTGAGAATAGTGTAGAATCAGATCAGCCTGAGTCTGATCTGCTTCTAAACTGTTCGACAAGTAGTTCTAGTAGGTTTCATGGAACTTGTTTAACAAAGTATGTATTTGTATCTTTGAGCATAGATGCGCAGGAATACTTTATATACACCCGTAATAATAACGATAAGGTTGGGTTACACATATAGTCGCTCATGAAAACATTTTAAAAAATACATATATACGATTTCTGCATATAAGCACAATCTCATTAAAACCAGACCTAATCGCAACTGCAGAAGCAAATGCTCGTATATATCTGATGTGTTATATTGTAAATAATGTCTAGGAAATATATATTATATTGTAAATAATGTCTAGGAAATATATATTATATTGTAAATTGAGTCTAGTTAATATATGTTATATTGTAAATAATGTCTAGTTGATATATATTATATTGTTAATTGAGCCTAGTTGATATATATTATACTGTAAATTGAGTCTAGTTCAGGGGCGGATCCAGGATTTTTCTCCAGGGGGGGTCCAACTTTTGCCCACAAAATTACAGAAATACAATCCCTTTCCACATTCAAGCAGATGTTAGCCGTTTGTATCTGTTTTAACAAACGTTACCGGTTCTAACCACGAGGAGGTCTCCACTTACATAGATCTGTTTTTAGCTCACCTATGCACGAAGTGCAAGGTGAGCTTTTGTGATCACTGAATGTCCGGCGTCCGTCGTCGTCGTCGTTGTCTGTCCGTCCGTCCGTCTGTTAACAATTTCCTACAAATGACTTCTTCTACTAAACCAATAGACATATTTCAAAATAACTTCACAGGAATGGTCCTTAGGTGGTCCCCTTTCAAAATTGTTCAAAGAATTTCATTCCAAGTAGAACTTTGGCTGTTGCGGCATCAGAAAAGGGGAAAATTGCCAAATCTTAAAAAATCTTCTTGTCCAAATGTGCTGGCCCGATTTGAAAATTATTTTGCACAAATGTTCCTTAGGGCAC
Source organism: Serripes groenlandicus (assembly GCA_031761405.1). Taxonomy (NCBI): domain Eukaryota; kingdom Metazoa; phylum Mollusca; class Bivalvia; order Cardiida; family Cardiidae; genus Serripes; species Serripes groenlandicus. The sequence goes on from JASEVX010000849.1 coordinate 30,723, forward strand.
CCTCTACCAAGCTTGTTCAAATATTTTCGATCCGTTGAAAAACATGGCCGCAAGCAGGTGGGGCTTGTTTTCCTTATATGTGCATTGTTAAAACTTTAAAAATCTTCTTGTTCAAAAGTACTGGCCAGATTTCAAAATAATTTCACAGAAATGGTCCTAAGGTGGTCCCCTTTCAATGTTGTTCAAAGAATTTAATTCCAAGTAGAGCTTTGGTTGCTGCGGCATTAGAAAATGGGAAAATTGCCAAATCTTACAAAAACTTCTTGTCCAAAGGTACTGGCCCGATTTAAAAATTATTTTGCACAAAATTTATGTTCCTAAGGGCACCCTCTATGAAGATTGTTTAATTATTTCCGATCCGTTGAAAAACATGGCCGCAACGGGGCGGGGCTTGTTTTCCTTATATGTACATTGCTAAAACTTTAAAAATCTTCTTGTCCAAAAGTACTGGCCAGATTTCAAAATAACTTCACAGGAATGGTCCTTAGGTGGTCCCCTTTCAAAGTTGTTCAAAGAATTTAATTCGAAGTACAATTTTGGTTGCTGCGGCATCAGAAAAGAGGTAAATTGCCAAATCTTAAAAAATCTTCTTGTACAAAAGTGCTTTGCCCGATTTGAAAATTAATTTGCACAAATGTTTAGTAAGGCACCCTCTACCAAGATTGTTCAAATATTTTCAATCCGTTGAAAAACATGGCTGCAAGGGGGCGGGGCTTGTTTTCCTTATATGTGCATTGTTAAAAAAAATCTTGTCCAAAAATACTAGCCAGATTTCAAAATTACTTCACAGGATGGTCCTTAGGTGGTCCCCTTTCAAAATTGTTCAAAGAATTTAATTTCAAGTAGAACTTTGGTTGCTGCGGCATCAGAAAAGGGGAAAATTGCCAAATCTTAAAAAATCTTCTTGTCCAAAAGTGCTGGCTCAATTTGAAAATTATTTTGAACAAATGTTCTTTGGGGCACCCTCCACAAATAATTCTGATCTGTTGAAAACATGGCCACCATGCAGGGGGCAGAGGTTGTTTTCCTTAGTTGTACCTTAAAATCTACATGCTTCATATTATGAATCCTATAGATCAGGTGAGCGATCCAGGGCCATCATGGCCCTCTTGTTTGTGTGTTTGTTTTAAGTTTTTTTAGTATTTTTATGAACAAAATATGTTTTTTTTGCTTTTTTTTTTTTTTTTTTTTTTTTTCCAGGGGGGGTCCTAGCCATTCCAGGGGGGGGTCTGACCCCCCCGGACCCCCCCCCCGCTGGATCCGCCCCTGTAGTTGATATATATTATATTGTAAATTGAGTCTAGTTAATATATGTTATATTGTAAATTGAGTCCCGTTAATATATGTTATATTGTAAATAATGTCTAGGAAATATATATTACATGTACATTGTAAATTGAGTCTAGTTAATATATGTTATATTGTAAATAATGTCTAGGCAATATATGTTATATTGTAAATTGAGTCTAGGCAATATATTATTATATTGTAAATTGAATCTAGTTAATATATGTTATATTGTAAATTGATTCTAGTTAATATATGTAATATTGTAAATGATGTCTAGGCAATATATATTATATTGTAAATTGAGTCTATTTAATTTATGTTATATTGTAAATAATTTCTAGTCAATACATGTTATATTGTAAATTGATTCTAGGCAATATATATTATATTGTAAATTGAGTCTAGTTAATATATGTTATATTGTAAATTGATTCTAGTTAATATATGTTATATTGTAAATAATGTCTAAGAATTATATATTATATTGTAAATTGAGTGTAGTTAATATATGTTATATTGTAAATAATGTCTAGGCAATAAATGTTATATTGTAAATTGAGTCTAGGCAATATATATTATATTGTAAATTGAGTCTAGTTAATATATGTTATATTGTAAATAATGTCTAGTTGATATATATTATATTGTAAATTGAGTCCAGTTAATATATGTTATATTGTAAATTGAGACTAGTTAATATATGTTATATTGTAAATTGAGTCTGGTTGATATATGATATATTGTAAATTGAGTCTAGTTAATATATGTTATATTGTAAATTGAATCTAGTTAATATATAATATATTGTAAATTGAGTCTAGTTAATATATATTATATTGTAAATTGAGTCTAGTTAATATATAATATATTGTAAATTGAGTCTAGTTAATATATATTATATTGTAAATTGAGTCTAGTTAATATATATTATATTGTAAATAATGTCTAGTTATTATATATTATATTGTAAATTGAGTCTAATTAATATATATTATATTGTAAATTGAATCTAGTTAATATATGATATATTGTAAAAAATGTCTAGGAAATATTTATTGAAATGTATTTCACAAGATATAACTTACCATAAGATCCAATTTCAATACAGTTGAGATACGTTTTCAACATTATTTCCTATTCTCTTTTAGAGTTCTCAAAGCGGATATCTTTAACACTTTCGCTGCCAAAGGCAAGCCAAAGGCAAATAAAGGCTTTTGCAATCAATGCAGACTCAGGTGAGACAGCTCGTAATAAGCTGTCTCTCCTGATGTCTGCTTTGATTGCCACTAAGACAATACATATTACCAAATTGCGTGTTGGACGAAAGATGGAGTGGTTTAATGTTTAGAGAAACTATACTTTGTGAAATTCCGCAGTCAACCAGTTCAACATATGGTACCGAGAGAAGTGTTCTTATAGCAAATCCAACTTTAATATAGCACTATTGTAAAAATGTTTCGCCTCTAGGCGTGATTAAAGGAAATTGCTTATTTCCTGAGAATATTTCCTATGTCAAAATGTATATCGTGGTCAGGATGGGTCATCAAAGCTATTCAAAACAATGATTGGATGTAAGCCGGAGGCTTCGTCCTAGAACACGATCGACATTCCATCTTTTACCTAAAATTGTTTTCCCATAGATATATGTGTCAAACTTGTTTTTATTTCCTAGCAAAGTGACATAAACGGTTCCCATAGACTAGTGGCTAAAGCATTCGATTTGGAAGCGAGAGGTCAATTTCATGTTTAAATCTCAGTGGCGACAATGTGCCTCATTCCGCAACGTTCTGTATTTTACACTTGCATTGCTGGACAAAGCGGTCGAAGGCAATTCACTTAACCCTTCTCAACATACTATATATACGATTTGAAATAACCTCGAAAAAACTATGGAAACTCTGTATAAACGAAATAATATTGAAAGCAGTGTGGTAATATAATAAATTGCTCTCTCTCTCTTGAGCAATTTCTTATTTTGCCTCTGTTCCCAAAATGTGTGCTGCGGATTCGTCAAAATGCGTGTGAAAGAGGGAGATTGGGATAGGAGCCGTCCCGCGAGAAAACCAACACTGTGGACTGCGTAAAGTATCGACCCAGATCAGCATATGCATGCAGCGCAGGGTATCCCGGATAAATACTTTTCGCATCCTGTGGATTTTCTGTATCAGGAATCATTACTCTATACCTCTATCCCTCTGAGAAGGAATGTGTCGGCCTGGATCAGTCTGCGCCGACTGCGCAGGCTGATCTGGGAAGATACATTACGCAGAGGCCATAATGTTTGTTTTCTCGCGGGACGTCTCATATTCCCTTGTCGAATAGAAAGATATGCCTTCATAGCACGGAGGCTTAGTTCTTGTCTTATACGTAATACTCATATCGTCTCTCTTATACGAGATACGGAGAGTATTATAAACTGGATCCTAGACAGTTATATTGAAAACCCGTCAAAGCTCTCTGCATATCTATAGAAGTATTACTGAACGTCGAATTGTATTGCTCGGGAGTTATTTCATTTGCTAATTCCTTTTGTATGAGAAACGCGTTTGTTTAGCTTATTTATTTTACATCGATTGCGAAACAAGATTTCAGCTTATATTAATCACACTTCATGTCTGCTCCCCTGAGCTTTAACCAGTGCCTGGGCAGTTTGAGTGGATAAATCACAAAGGTCGGACATTCTCACCTTTGGCACGAGGTGCCGACGACGACGGTGTATGTCTTCACCATTGTCTTCGACATTATCTGATCAATTGCTCGACGTTAACCATTTCCCTAATATAGACGCTTTCTGACGCCTCTGCAGCAGACGGCTTTGTGAAAACATTGTGACAAAAGAAGAAATTGCTCAAAACGAGCAATTTCTCCTTTTGACACAATGTTTTCCACTTTTAGTCATAGGTAATCCATTCAATTAAAGAGATTTTCCATTTTTTGACAAGTTATGTTCAAAGTCGTCTGCTGCATAATTGTCGTATGAGGGAAAGGGTTAACAGAGATAGCGTTAACCCCGGTTGTTGTGTAGTGGTTAGAGCATCTCGCTTGTGAGCGGGAGAACATACTTTAGCTCTTTCGTTGCCGAGTATCACAAAGTCCACTCTTCCATGTTGAGAATTGGACCACTCCATCTTTTGTCTTACAGGTAAAATTTCATGTCTAAATGGCAAACAATGCATATTTCAGGAGAGACAGCTCGTTACGAGCAGTTTCACTTGATACTGCATTGTTTGTAAAAGCCTTTAATTTCCTTTGGCAGCGAAAGAGTTCAACATCGGTGAAGTGAAATTCTTCCTTGCTTGACACTCTGTAGTTATCGGGATAACATAAGACTGGTGCCCTGGACGACCGATATAAACAGATGGGTTTTAAGCTCGAGTAAAAACCAAACCCAGCGTAACTGCGTTAACTGTAGAAAAAGATTTATCTACAAATCAGTGCATTCAGATCTATCTATATTAACGCTGTATTCAGATACCTTTAAAACGTGTCTTATACGTGTTTACGAACATTACGGAACCAGACAAGACTAAGCAGGCACACAGTTGATCAGATTCTAAATTGGTCGCAAAAGCAGCAATGATTGCTTCCCTAGATATTACTTGCAACGGTAAGCATTATGAACACGTAGTACTCAGAATAAATTTGTCACCAATCTAGTCAATACGACAAACATCATTCGTCTTCCACCAATTGGCTATCATTCTACATGGAAAAGTGGCCAATTGCTTGGAAGGACTGCTATTGTAGAGTACTAGTGTGAGAAAGACACATTAAAAGGTGAACTGGCTATCATGGTATGAAAAATGTGTTAAAACCCATTCAATAAAACAAGTAACCTTATATCAAATATATCATGATCTGATAAAGGCTTTAAAAACATCACAATAAATTATATACCCTCGTACATTTGTTATACATAAGCAAACACATATGTGATAGAAGAGCCTATCATTGTATTGTCACGTTAGATGTTGTTTTAATTGAATATGTCTGGAGATATGCCATAAGATTTGCCATTTAGTTTGCCAAGAGTAGTTTTGATAACCATTATCTGTACACTAGACACCATCTGTCAGATTCAATACCAATGCTTCATTGCACAAAATATAATCTACAGCATATAAAATGTGAGTTGCGTGTAGAACCGACTATAAATGTTCAGCATTATATAACATACATCGTCTGCCAGCCCACGGCATTAACTTTGTGTGAAAACCACTGTAATGGTTGTGTCAATACCCCTCTATTTCCTCGGTATATATCTTTCACAGTCAAAGGCAATTAAAGGCTTTTGCAAACGATGCAGATTCATGTGAGACAGCTCGTCACAAGCTGTCTCTCCTGATGACTGCATCGTTTGCCACTAAGACATTAAGTTTTACCAAATTTCGTGTTGGACGAAAAATGGAGTAGTCCAATTTTCAACACGGAAAACTCGTTACAGTTCGTTACTAATATCTGCATTGTTTGTCACTTATAGATTACATTTTATCAAATTTTCTATTGGACGAATTATGGAGTGGTCCAATTTTCAAGATTGAAGAGTCGACTTTGTGATATTCGGCAGTGAAAGAGATAAACGTATTGATGAGAACTTTAGCCTCTTTTTAAATTCTATATGGATATTCAAACTATTTAAAAAGTTCTAACAAAGGCATTGTGCAGTACAGATAACTATTCGGTTTCTTATAACAGTACTCAACACAACATACTTTCTAAGCAACTGGTTGCTTTTCCGTATAGACTGTAATCCCATCTGTCGAAGCCGAATGATGCTTGTCACAGTGACCTTTATCAATCGTCGGAAAGAATATTTGCCGAGCTTGGGCTTCAACTCACAACACATGGATTGACAGTCCGCGTTGCTACCGACTGAGCTACCGGGGCTCGGCGATAAGTAGTCAGTAAAACGTTACTTTACCTGTGTCAGTCATGTGAAAATGATCGAGAGTGCTTCTTCATGATTAGCCTTACGAATATTCGTGTACTGGTGAAAGCGAAGCTGGAAAAGCGCAAGAATATTTTTTTGAAAATAGAGTATAGCACTGAGTTGATATTATGCATTTTTCAATCTGTGAATGGAGAAGTCTACTCTGTTTTCGCGAATATTTGGCAGGATGTTATTTAGCTGAGCCAGGTCATGCGAAAATCAATTTTACAGAATTGGCCACCATGTGAGACCCGAATCATTCTAAATAGTTTAGTCAAATGAGGCCATCTTAATGTCTGACATGTAGCCCCCACACAGTGGTTTATAGAAAGTGATATGTAAAATAAATGTGTTTTATTTATGATAAAGTGTCATCCCTAAGTGTACGGGTCAGTCATGACAGAGGCCCATAGAGAAGGCTGGGTTTACCCAACTGTATTGCCTCTTTAAGTAAAGGCTTAATTAGTATTATTGGTAGTAGTAGTAATATAAAGCCCGGTTTCCATAAAGCGGAAAATCGCTTCAGGTAGCGATTTTATTCAGGCCGCGTGTCGGCGCCGAAATATAATTCGCTTCAGTCTATATTGCATGACGACGTTTCCATTGAAGCGTTTTTCGGCGCTGAATATTGTTGAATAATGCAATGTTTGTTTTAACTTGGAAACGGCCATTGTTCTTGGAGGTCAATAAACATGCGTTTTTATCCGAAAACCGCGTCCGTCGGGTTTCGGCTTCATGGAAACAGTTTTTCGGCGCGTACTCGGCGCGAATTTGCGGTGACGATAAAAACGGCGCCGAAATGTAAGGCTTCATAGAAACCCGGCTATTATTACTTATGGAACACCTTTGTCCAGAATACATGTTATTCTTCGAATCCTTTCCCTTTTGTCCGGCGCCAAGAAAGAAGATATTCGGTACAACTGTTTGACTAGCTGGAGCTTTGCCAAAAAAAAATGGTTAAAATCTAAAGAAACATAAACAAGTACGCATCTTGATACAGTGGACTAGCGATATGTCGAAAAGGACCGATACATTACAGTCGTAGTCGAGAGATCCCTCGAAGTATGCTTAGTTAGTGTATGTTTATTATACTTAAGCCACTAAATTCATGTGTACTATATTTAGGTGCTGAACTCTAGATTCTTGGATAGTATAGTCAAAGTTTTAAAACTGTTCAAATGTTGTCTTCAAATAATATAATCATAATTCTGGGATAGAATTAGAGTAATAATTTCACGTTCAAGTACAATAAACATTTAAATATTGATCATTTATGCTACATTTTTACTAGGTAGACATACCCAGCATGCTAAATTGTGTACATGTTCATGAATTATGTTCTACTTACTTTGTTGTCACCTTTAGCAATATTTGCAGAAGTTTCAACATTACAAGTTGATCTCCATCTTGAGTTCAGTTTTAAAACGCAAGACAATAATGAAATCAAATCAAATAAACAACGCAGCAGCAGTTCTGATTGCTTATCTGACTTATCGGAACTGCTACTAATCTGTTGATTAAAGACGACAGATACGGTCGAGTTAAACGATTTATGCGAATTACTCGTGTTACATGTTCCAGAGCTCTAGATAACGGGAGTTTTGTACGTTCTAAAATCCTTATTTGACCCTCTTACCCTATGTTGTGGGTACTCAAAAGAATCGTCTCATCGAGACGATTCTTTTGAGTACCCACATTCAATTCAATTCAATTCAGATTTTATTGCATAATCGGGCCACCGGCCCATACACAAGTTGTATACATTTATACATTTTACAAATTGTGATTTTGTGTAAGGGATATCATAAAATCAAATTAATAATGATACAAATAAACAATAATGTGCCCTATCTACAAGAACATCATTGCTATACAAATTCGTTTAACATTAATATTGCAATAATCAAACATGTCTCAATTGTTAAATCAGTATAGTATCTATAACTATAGTATATATAGTAAAACATATATTATATCACTAACATACGGTAATCATGCGATACAAATACAATCTCATAATAAAAGAACGAGCTTAACACACTTTAGAAATTCATAAATCCTGGCCATCGAGATATTCTGATCTCCTTTTAAAGGCATAGAAAAGAAACATTGCCAAATTACGCATAACCAGCTCATTTTTTGCAGACATTATATTATAGAAAGAAGTTTCATTTGGCTTTTTAACATATCTCTCAGCTATATACTTTGTCCGAATATCGGCATATAATGGACAGCACAATAGGAAATGTAGCTCGTCCTCGATACTGGATTCACAATAGACACAGAAACGATTTTCCCTTGATATGCCATAATGTCTGCCTTTCTCGATCATAAGACAGTGACATGAATTTCTAAAGTTTGCCAGGCAAGTTCTGAATTTACTCACATCAATTACAGATAGATACGATTCTTGAGAAAATAATTGTTTATACCCGCAGTAATAATTGAGTTTCCTATTTTGTATGCAGTCAGCTCTCCATTGTTGCATATATTGGTCTTTAAGACGCTGTGTATAGTTATAGATAAAAAGGTTTTCATTTTCTACGCATTGAGCTTCCCAAATATGACCAAACCCGTTACTATATAAGTTAAGACGAACAGAAGTTACCCAATTTGTATATCCTATATTGTCGTAATACATTAACATATTGTAGCATAATTTTACGTACCTATTATGTGGCAATTTAGTTATTCGAATCCAGTATTTAATTACTTTT
>JASEVX010000085.1:0-106445 GCA_031761405.1 Serripes groenlandicus
TCACTTTTGCCATCCTGTTTCCATCTCTTATTAGATAATAATACTTTGATTTAGAGAGATTTTCCAAATTTTTGCCCAGATGCTTTTTTTTAAGTTGTCTGCAACAGACTTGTTGTATGTGGTAAAGGGTTCCTTACTCTTTTTTTCCTGTTTTATTCAAATATTTGAACATTTTAAATATTGAAGTTTGTATATTATAGCCACAAGCAGTAGATCAAAGACAGTGTTGTCCTTCGAAGGCTCTGTAAATCTGATATTATTTTTTAGGGCTGCTTTAAAAACTATAAAGTATATTTTAGATACATAGTTAAATTTTTTGTCAAAATGAGCAATTTCTTTCTTCTTATTGCCACAATATTTTCAACTCTATAAATAATAAAATCATCAGTAATAGAAATATTCCCCATTTATGTTGAGATGATTTCAAATTTGTTGTATGTTGGAAAGGGTTAAATTGCTTCCCCTGCCTTTAATAAGGCTTCTGAGTGTCTATTACATTATTACAATTGTTCACTTTCCCTCATACAACAAACCTGCAGCAGACTACTTTGAAAACTTTAACCCTTTCCCTCATATAGACGCTTTCTGACGCCTCTGAAGCAGACGGCTTTTTGAAAAAATAGTGACAAAAGAAGAAATTGCACAAAACGTGCAATGTCTCCTTTTGCCACAATGTTTTCCACTTTCTGTCAGAGGTTATCCATTCAATTATAGAGATTTTCTATTTTTTAACAAAATATGTCAAAGTCGTCTTGCTGCAGAATTGCCGTATGAGGGAAAACTTTAAAGCAAAATATGGGTAATCTCTATAAATCAAAGTATATATATTTATTTATAAGAGTTGAAAACATTGTGGCTTAGAAAGGAGAAATTGTTCATGATGAGCATTTTCTCTAATTACCACAATGTTTTCAAAGATTGTCAGCTACAGATGCGTCAAAATGCTGCTACAGATGCGTCAAAATGCTTCTGCTGGTTGGAAATGGTTTTAATTTTGTCTGTTATGGAGTAAAGGGTGAATTGAAATTTGTCATAAAAAGAAAGAAAAACGATTAATGAGATAGCCGAACAAATTCAGCTGTACATGATCAGGTCTGTATTTTCATCCTTTATCCCGTCATTGCATACTTAGTTAAATGGTTTTGTATTTTCATAAAATATTACAAATAATCCACTGGAAATTTTTAAGTGGAAGCAGGGGACAATATTGTGTCCCTGATAGAAGTTACAGATGTAATAAATTTTTACCTAAGATTTAAACCTTTCCCACTTGCAGGTTCATTTGATGCATCTTCAGCAGACTACTTTTACAACATTGTGGCATTAAAGGTGGAATTGGTCATATTATTATATTATACATATGCATATAGGATTTGACATGAGTTGTTATTTCATATAAAGTTTTATTAAACAAATTTCTTAGACGAGTTAAATAAAACTTTATGAAATGACAACGAATGTCAGATTCTATTGATCACATGACGAAACACAAAAAGAAAGTTGGGTTTTCGCGGTCAGAAAAAAGTCCCAACATGATTGTAATACGGTACTTAATCAACTGGTAACTAATCACAAAAAATATTTTTATGAGATTGTGGTCCCTTTACCTCGTCCATCTATCGTGACGTTTGTGTTTACACGTTCTCAGCCAATTTGTAAACATTCGCGGATGAATACAAAAATAGTGATTCGGTCATGTTATATTACACATGTTACATATAAAGAAATACGTAATTAGATCGGATACAAGCATTAAAATTGTCATGTGATAAATGATATTATCATAGTTTTACCTAGATGTTTTCAAAGACGTCTGCTGTAGATGTGTTGTAATTGGGAAAGGATTAACAATTTAGGCACATTTGTAAGACCTGTCATGGCCAGCAATGTTCCGTTCATTTTGTCAAAACTGTTTGATCCTTGCCAAATTCTAGTTACCATGTTTATTTTTCACAAGAAAATCAAGAAAACCATAATTTGTTTTTGGTTTCCTGACATTTTCAGGCCGGGGAACAAGGAAATGTCAGTTAGGGGATAATTGATGATATTTTGTCCTAATGCTTAGGCTGAGTCCTCAGGGTAGCTCATTCGATAGTGACGGTAGTGACGTGGGCTGTCAATCCAGGGGTTGTGAGATCAAACCCCAGCTTTGCCAACATTCTTTGACAAGGGTCATTCGCCTTCCACCAATGAGCAAACAGTCTACTGGAATGCAGAATAGCAGCTGGTTGCTTGGAAAGTCTGGTGTTGAGTACTGGTGTATGAAACCCAGGAAACACATGAATAGGTGAACAGGGTGCCATTATATGAATGATATTTTTTTGAAAACTTTAAAAATCAGTAATCAATCAAACCTTTAAATGCGAGTAAAAATTGAAATAATTATTTCAGAAAGTATTTGGTGTTTCCCTTAGAAGGTTCTTTATTATTACAAAATATTATGTCCCATCTTTTTAGATCACCTAGAGCCAAAGGCTCAAGGTGAGCTATTCTGATCACTTTTTGTCCGTCGTTAACTTTTAGATTTAAACATCATCTCCTCCTAAACCACAGGACCAATTTCATTCAAACTTCAAAGGAATGTCCCTTTGGTGGTCCTCTTTCAAAATTGTTCAAAGATTTAAATTCCATTGAGAACTTTGGTTGCTGCGGCATCAGAAAGGGGGCAAAATGTCCAAACTTTAAAAACCTTCTCTGAATCTGCATGTAAGATTCCAATATAGTTTGGTAGAAATGTTCCTTGGGTGTCCGTCTACAAAGATTGTTCAAGGCATATTGATTGGTTGAAAAACATGGCAGTCAGGAGTCATAAGAAAAGGGGCAAAATGACAAAATTTGGAAATTCCATTTTTTTTAAATTCCTTGTCTGATTTTAAGAAAATTGAATAGGAATCTTACCTCAGTGATCCTCTACTTAATTTGTTCAAGCCTTGATTGGTTACAAAATCATAGCAACCTCGCATATTCACAAAAGGGGTAAATTGAACTATTAGCTACAAATGACAACTCCTACCATTCCACTCCACCAATTTCAACGTAACTTCACAGGAATGGTCTTTTGATGGTCCTCTTTCAAAATTGTTCAAAGACTTACATTCTGTGAAGAACTTTTGTTGCTGCAGCATCAGAAATTAAGAAAATACCCAAACTTTTAAAACCTCCATCTCCATAATCTGTTTGTCAGATTCCAAGATAATTTGGCAGAAATGTTCTTTGAGTGTCGACTCTCTACGAAAACTGTTCAAGACATATTGATTTCGTTGACAAACAGGGCAGCAAAGCGGCATCAGGAAAGGTTCAAAATAACAAAACTTTATAATTCCATTCTTATTAAAGTTCTTGTTAGATTTCAAGATACAAATGGCTTTAACTGATAAACTATTTCTTTAACTGAGTGTCCACTCTATCCTTGCAGTTTCATTTGAACTCCTGATCAAATTTTCACAGATATTTGCATTTAAATATTTGCTTCTAATTTACTATCATTCAGGTAATCGATTTAGGGCCATCTTGGCCCTCTTGTTTAGTAATTGTCATGTTCTTTCATTTTTCGCCATCTGCCATAGAGGCATTTCACATTCTCTATAAGAGGGAATGGGTTAGTGTCACACTGAATGACAAAGTAATTCAACTCATTCATGCACATTTGTAATTAATCCTTTTTCACCTGTATTTTGACCCTTCAGCAGCCAGACAAATTTTGAAATATTGTGGCTACAGAAAAAAATCGATCATTAAATTGAGCATTTTTTCCATTTGCCACAATCTTACAACTCTAATCAAGAATGAAACTAGCTTTTTCTAGATGTTTTTAAATTTTCTGTTGCAGATTTGATGTAAAAGTTTTATAAATACAGGACAATTCTTATCAGTAACGCTGGGTTATCTTTCCTTGCCCTAAATTCTTTCATACAGACGCCTTTTGAGGCTACCGCAGCAGACACAATTTAAAGACATTGCAAAAAAATTATTCATTACCTGAAAGGCTGATATATATATATTAGTACACTTTGTGCATTGAAAGCATATGGCGAAAAAAGAATTTAAAATTCTCTGCAATACTGCAGTATAACAGGGAATTTTTATGTCAAAAATACATTACCAGTCATTTAATACCTGATATATAATCTCAACACCGTTAATTCATCCAGAAAAGAAGCTCGCGCAGCCATGCATAGCCCTCACTCGTGTGTGATACACACGGCCGCCGGTAATACCGGCGCACGGGCCATGTGACCCCCACTTTTAATTTCTGGACACACCAACTGACAGCTAAGAATTTATTTCATTTTTATATTTTATTTCTTGGTCTGTTTAAGGCATTCGCCTTAAACAAGTTATTTTCATTCAGTTATTCAACTACATTAACAACCTAACAACATAATTGTGTAAATTACTAATTGTAATTAAGTTGTTTTTTGTGAACACAACTAACTGAGAAGTCACGGGTGGGTTACCCCACCCACTATTTCAGTTACGTATCGGGTGCGGTAATGGCCATTCATTCTTTCAACGAAGTTATAGTTACACCGACCCTATTAGCGATAATATATTATTATCGCCTTGTATTACATTATGTATATTAATTAAACATGAACAATTTTGGAAAATATTTGTAAAATCTTTTTCATTGAAATACGTTCCGTGATCAACGGGTATAGTAGAAAATAAAAAATAGAAAAAAATTATATTTTTTGTTGAATCGTATAAATTGTTTTGTTTCATATATATTCTATGTCACATAGTGGTGATCAGAGGCGTGGCTCATAACGGCTGTATGAGACACGCGTCTGTCCTGTTTTGCGTTCACTAAGTACACACAGGATTCACCCTGTGAGTACTTCTCTTCCTGGCCTGCTTCCATTTGGAAACAGTCTGGGTTGAGGAGGACTCACAAAAGCTGGAAGAGTAAGAAGACCCCTAAAAAGGTTTCTCTTAGCTCTACGAGTGAAGCGGAGTTTGAGGGGTTCTCCCAACAATCAGACTCCGCGGCTGTGTTGAGTGAGCAGAAGGTCAGAGCTGTTCCTTCTTCACTCCGCACAACCGCTCAGAGGTCCAGATTAGGAGGTGTAATCAGCTAATTTCCCCACAAATTCCCTCTTAGGAAACAAACCCTATGCTGTGGGTTCTCAATACCCACAGCATAGGGTAAGAGGGTCAAATGAGGATTTTAGACATGCATACGCCCCTTATCTGGAGCTCTGACCGCTCCCCCTCAGCTTCGGCTGGTCCTTCGCGGGACATGGAGGAGCGGATGGCAGCGGCTGATGTCTGTTATTCCGTCGGGAAACAAAGGCCTTCGGGCCAGAAACCGTACGGACACAGTGATGGTTGGCCTCAAGAGTGAGCAACCGTCTGCTGAACGACATTATCTGACGCCAGGTGTTGGGGCTGACCCTTCGGGAGACGCCATGGGTCAATCAAAGGGAAACCTCACTGATTGGCCACCTCTAACACCACACTCTGCAGTAAGCAGTCTTCGGACGCTTACAGAGTGCCAAATTATAATGTCTGCGGACAGAATTCTTTGGAGACCGGTGATAGAGCAGCTTCACAACTGCCTATCATTAGTCAACCGGGTAATGCTTGCGAGCAAAACCTATATGACTCCGGGTAACCGGGTACCGGGCAACCAGTCAGTCATTTCGCCTAGGCGCGACCAGTCACCGGGCAAATCCGGCAGTCATTTAGCGATGACGCGACCGGTCAGTCATTAAGCCATGACGCGACCGGGCAAATTATCAGTCAGTTTAACATGACGCGACCGGGCAGTGGGCAGTCAAGGTAACGAGCAGTCGTTAAGCTAGTACCACTCGTTCTTCGCACAACCGGTCTATACGGATATTCAAAACACTGGTCATTACGCACCAGGCTCAGATATCCAACCGTCTAACATCGGTTATAAGGAGTACAGGACAGATAAATCTTTCCTTTCTCCAAGGGGAATAGTGTTCTTCTGTAGGGATTACACTCCTCAAAAGAATGAGAATAGAAGAGTACGGATATTCAAAACACTGGTCATTACGCACAAGGCCCAGATATCCAGTTATAGATAGTACAGGACAGAGAAATGTTTCCGTGTCTCCAAGTGGAACATGGTACTTCTCTAGAGATTACACTCCTTCCCCGATACAAAGCTCCGTTTCAAAAGATGTAACGGATCGGTGATAGGCGGGTTAACCAAGCCTACCGGGATCAGCAATACCCACCTGATGGGAATTCACTGTTCCCGGAAGGACACCTTTCGAAGAGGCAGTCCTTAGAAGGCAAACCCCCGATCGGAATAACTCAGGTTTTCCGTGAAAGGGAGGTCGAGACCGTCCCATACGGTTAGTTCGGCGCCGACGATCGATCCAGTGCGACCTCTCTCTACTGCGGAGAGAGGAGGTTCATATCACACGATCGACACCTTAACCCTTTCCCTCATATAGACGCTTTCTGACGCCTCTGCAGCAGACAGCTTTTTGAAAACAGTGACAAAAGAAGAAATTGCACAAAACGTGCAATTTCTCCTTTTGCCACTATGTTTTCCACTTCAAGTCATTGGTTATCCATTCAATTATAGAGATTTTCCATTTTTTGACAAAATATGTTTAAAGTCGTCTGCTGCAAATTAGATGTATGTGGGAAAGGGTTAACACAACAATAAAGTACACCAAGATTGAATATTATTTTCAATCCTTTCTCTTACTTTTATAAGACTGTTGTGTCTTTCAGTTGAAAGACGGATTAGAGTCAAGCATCGTAGGGCTCGACACTCTCCCACCTCCTCGTCTGACGGGCGGGGGCGGGGGGGGGGGGGGGGGGGGGGGGGGGGGGCAGTCCCCTTCAGATTACGAGCCGGCTGTAGAGCGTTGACCTCTACAGCAGAACATTAAGGAAGTACTTAGGGTGGTGCCTAATACGTTATGCCCGAAGGTTGACGCTTAAACGTCGTTTAAACCTATAATGATTTCGAGCAAAACCTACACTCTGCAGTACAGCAGTCTTCGGACTGCTACAGAGTGCCAAGTTATAATGTCTGAAGTTTTTGGAGACTAGTGATAGAGCAGCCTCACATCAGCCTATCATTAGTCAACCGGTCAGTAATGGTCAGAGGGAGCTACCATTACTGAACGTTCCCAGAGCTGGGTAACGAGCAGTCGTTAAGTCAAGTTGACTCCAACCGTTTTGTCAATATTATGACATAAGCATTGGACAACCGGGTGTTTTCGAACACAGCCAAGTGAAAATCTCCTTCGCAGAGTTGTCGTTCCTTACACTCATATGAATGTAATGAGTCGATAGTGCTAGAGAATGAGTCAAATGCCTACCGAGTACTCAATTAATCACTGGGCATAAACGGTTGTCGCGTGAACGTTCACAGGGCAGTCAAACTCTTAACTGGGCATAAACGGTTACCGGGCAAACGGTCACCGTGAAAACAAAAAATTCAACTATGAATTCTTCGGAATTCAACAGTATTCCAATTGACAAATGTCCTCGGACACAGTCATTTGGAGATCGGGCAATGTCTTTAGACATAGCCAGTAAGGCACCGGTCAAACGGGTAATGTCTTAGGACATAACCTTTCGGCAGTCAATCGGGCAGTATGCTGAGACATAGCCGATTAAACAGTCGGCCATCGGGTATGGGGAGTACCGGTCAAATAGTTATGTCGGTCCCCAGGGAGGAGAGAGTGCGTCTCTAGGGACTACACTCCTCCCAAGTAATACCCATCGTACCAATTGTTGGGACGAGTCGATGTCCGACGGTATTACATGGGAGAGATTCAGTTGATTTCATAAATCAATCCCCTATGCTGGCCTACCGGGATCAACCGTTCCCAGAGGATAGTCACTCTGTGAACTCTCTCATACGTGAGCTCGGACCGAAGGTTGATTCCATGCGATCTCATTCTTCTTCGGAAAAGGGATAAATTCCTCGATCATGACTCCTTCATAGGATTCCTCCCACCAATGGGCTAAGTTTTGTGGAAAAGTAGCCAGTTGCTTGGGAAGATTGTTGTGTGGAGTACTGGTGTGAGAAAACCAGGAAATACATGAGTAGGTGAATTGGCCGCCGTGATATAACTGAGAAATTGTTAAAACGGCGTTAAACCACAATCAATCGATCATAGGATTCCTCCATGTCGAATCGGACACTGACATTCCGGTCCAGAACCGGCTTTAGTCAATCCGCACGTCGTCGGGTAAAACCCACGACCCCGTCTTGTCTGACGAATAAGAGACATATCGTGTTCAGTGCTCCATCAGATGATTTACAATTTAGAGCTGGACTCTAAATAAACTATCATTAGTGGGAAGTTACTGCATTCACTGCGTCCATAGGCGCATTTCGGCGTATGCGGCAACATTGTTCACAGGGACAGAACGTACAGTGACTTCTGCAAAGGCATTCTTAGAAGCCCAACCTGTGAAGACACAAGGGACAGGCTAAGTTCGAGCCTAGCTTTCTGCTTCCGCTGGCCCTGCCTTATCAAAGCCCCGTACGGGAGCAAAGTTGGCATACAACCAAGTAGAGCACTGTCCCTAATCCGCGGCTATAGGGAAGCGCTCCTCTCTATTAAACTAACAGGAATGCCATGGAGTGGGTATCAACCTTCCATTCGGTGGTTTCTACAACCGTCTTTCGTCTGGTTCCGGTGAAGACCGGAATAAGACTTATCGACTCAGATTGCGTCTAGTACGGTCGATTAATAAAATGGAATGTTCCGTTTTATCAAGAACGCAATCCGGAACAGCTGTCTGAGCGATTCTTAGACCAAACAGACACCTGTTACCACGTACCGGTTGCTTTTTCATCGAGGAATGACCGTCGATTCTTTGTAAACGGGGAAGTGTTCCTTTCAAACACTTCACTTCGATTACCTGCGTTTAGAATTAATTCCCAAAACGGGCAAGTCGGATCTATTCCCCTCAAGAGACTCGTTGTAGGACGTTTCTCGTTGAGCTGGCCCTTCGGACAGACTCGATTCGCTATAAGAGAATCCGATTACCATGTCCTGGATAAGGATCAGTAATTAAGGGAAACGGTCCGATACATGCTTCATACTACACCCGAATTGTTTACAGTTCGGGGCAGTGTGTTAAATACTCATTACAGTACAGGGCTTAACTGACTAGGACATGTACATGATCAATAGAGTAGACAGTAGTCCTTCGATTGGCAATAATTATTACTCCCTGAATTGCCCCCATAATTCAAATGAGTCAACTTCCGGTGTCGTTATTCCTTCCTGACAATGACTTTAGAAACACAGTATTGGCCCAGAGATCGTAGTTCAACGTTCTTCTGGCCTGCCTATCGACATAACCGTTACATCTTCATTAGAAGTAGACAGTTCTTACCGATTGGTGGTTTTTTAAGGTACGTCAATCAGTAATTTATGCTTACATTTGTTGCCGACCTCTCGCATTCAAGATTTGGCGATGAACACAACAATTATTGTTCGATGCTCCAATGCGCTTAACTTCAAAGTTCAGATCCATTTCTCTCCAAACTTTTACGTTCTTCGGAAGCGGCCGCTGCTTAAGTTATAAACTGAGACTTAAATTCGTCTTGCTTGGCGAACACTATCAGGGAAGTGAGTTCTTTGCTTTCAGTAAAAACGAATTTCATCAGGTTTTACAGCCGTATGGTTATTCAACCGTTCTTATAAACCTGTATTCCTACTGAGACCAAGTTGCCTTTGGTGCTTCCTAACCCATCACATTTCACAACCTTTCTGTGAACTGTGTTCCCTTAGATATAACCTGATCTTGTACCCTGTCAAGGGTCTTAAGTTCTATATAAAACATTCGAGGGCTGTAAGAGCCACAGTAGGGGTTATTCAACCTCAGGTAGGAGAAGGATATGTCAGCAGCGTATTCAAACACTGGATATCCTATTCCTTTAATTAGTAATAAGATCCTTCTGATAAAGTCTTAAAACGTTTCAATCAGAAATTATTCCTCTCTGGACACACAAGTGGACTCTCAGCGAGTACTTACCTAATTAATACACAAATTACTAAATACATGAACAGTTGTGTTTATATTTAGTAGTACCGTAGGTACTCTTACCAAGTGCTACGATTTCTCGGGACCGGCATTGTGTTGGACGATCCTCCCGACCGATGCTGCAAAGTCATCAGGTATTAAATGACTGGTAATGTATTTTTGACATAAAAATGAAGTTTTTTAAAGTAAAACATATTTTTATTAGAAAATACTTACCAGTCATTTCAGATTCCCGCCTCCCAACCCCGCGTCGTCACCCAACACTAAACGCTGCAAGTTAACGGTGAAATTAAAAGTGGGGGTCACATGGCCCGTGCGCCGGTATTACCGGCGGCCGTGTGTATCACACACGAGTGAGGGCTATGCATGGCTGCGCGAGCTTCTTTTCTGGATGAATTAACGGTGTTGAGATTATATATCAGGTATTAAATGACTGGTAAGTATTTTCTAATAAAAATATGTTTTACTTTAAAAAACTTCATATTAGTATACAGATACCCTTAGCAATCATTTTGTCCATGTACATGCTAGCCAGGCTAGTTTAAAAGAGAAGATTGCATGCATGCTTGCTTTTATAATTGTGAAATGTCTCTGTTAACCCTTTCCCTCATACGACAATTTTGCAGCAGACGTCTTTGAACATATTTTGTAAAAAAATAGAAAATCTCTATAATTTAATGGATAACCTATGACTAAAAGTGGAAAACATTGTGTCAAAAGGAGAAATTGCTTGTTTTGAGCAATTTCTTCTTTTGTCACTATGTTTTCAAAAAGCAGTCTGCTGCAGAGGCATCAGAAAGTGTCTATATAAGGGAAAGGGTTAACTTCTGTCACAATATTTTCCATACAACAGGACTGGTGTTTGTTTGTGATTTAGTAAGGATAGGAGAGATATTTAGGTCTCTGGTAAGGTAAATTAACCCTTTCCCTCATACGACAATTCTGCAGCAGACAACTTTGAACATATTTTGTCAAAATATAGAAAATCTCTATAATTGAATTGATAACCTATCACTAAAAGTGGAAAACATTATGGCAAAAGGAGAAATTGCTCGTTTTGAGCAATTTCTTCTTTTGTCACTTATAATGTTTTCAAAAAGCTGTCTGCTGCAAAGGCGTCAGAAAGTGTCTATATGAGGGAAAGGATTAAACCTTTACCACAAACAGACGCTTTAGGACACCTCTGCAGCAGATTAATTACTTTTGAAAACAATGTAACAAGAGGAGATATTGCTCAAAATGAGTAATTTCTCGTTTTGCCTCAATGCTTTCAAATCTACTTATTAAGGTCGATATTTTAAGTTTTTGGCAATATATTTTCAAAGATGTCTGCTGCAGATAAAGGCTGAAGACATTATAATAATTTAGTTTAAATGTAAATTTATGTTTTTAAAATGAGATGTTTCTTATTTTTTCATGATTTTCATAATTCATTTAAATCTGTACAGGAAGATCAAAAGAAAAAAACACTCAGTAAAGGCAAGGTTAATTAAAAATTATCTGTGTGGAGATTGGCAGATTTTAAAGTGCGTTTTATCTTGTGTTCGCACAGATAAATTGTATTCTATAGGCTAGTTAAAGAGATGCATTTCATTCTGCATTTCATGTAAAAATTAACCATTTTTACCATACTTATTTGTATATCAAATGAAGAAATGGCTCATGTTAAAACCCTTTCCAACTTCTAGACATATTCTGATGCATAATTTGCAGCTGACAAAATATGAAAACAGTGTGACAAAAGTAGAAATTGCTCATGATTTGCAATTTCCTCTATTGCCATAATGTTTTCAATTCCATTAAGAAATTATACTTTCATTGTTGGGATTTTGGATATTTTTACCTAGAAAATTTCAAAGTTGTCTGCTGTTTATTTGTTTTATGTTTGAAAGGTTAACTCTTTCCCTCATTTAGATGCTTTCGGACGCCTCTGCAGCAGAAGGCTTTTTGAAAACATAGTGACAAAAGAAGAAATTGCTCAAAACAAGCAATTTCTCCTTTTGCCACAATGTTTTCCACTTTTAGTCATAGGTTATCCATTCAATTAGAGATTTTCCATTTTTAGCTCACCTATGCACGAAGTGCAAGGTGAGCTATTGTGATCACATTTTGTCCGCCGTCCGTCCGTCGTGCGTCGTGCGTCGTGCGTCGTCAACATTTCAGCTTGTTAACACTCTACAGGCTACATTTTGCATCCAATCTTCATGAAAGTGTATCAGAACATTCATCTCCATCAAATCTTGGACAAGTTCGAAACTGGGCCATATGAGGTCAAAAACGAGGTCACTAGGTCAAATTGAAGCGAAATCCTGTTAACACTCTGGAGGCCACATTTTCAACTTGAGCATGTTGAAACTTTATCAGAATGTTTGTCTTGATGATATGTAGGTCAAGTTCGAACATGGGTCATGTCGGGTCAAAAAATAGGTCACTAGGTCAAATTGAAGGAAAATCTTGTTAACACTCTAGAGGCCGCAATTTTTGCTTCAGCAGTTTGAAATTTTGTCAGAATGTTTGTCTTAAAAATATCTAGGTCAAGTTCAAATATGGGTCATATCGGGTCAGAAACTAGGTCACTAGGCCAAATTGAAGGGTAATCTTGTTAACACTGTTTAGGCCACATTTTCAACTTGAGCATGTTGAAATATTGTCAGAATGTTTGTCTTAAAGATATTTAGGTCAAGTTTAAATATGGGTCATATTGGGTCAGAAACTAGGTCACTAGGCCAAATTGAAGGAAAATCTTGTTAACTCTGTAGAAGCCGCATGTTTTGCTTCAGCAGCTTGAAATTTGATCAGAATGTTGAGCTAAATGATATCTAGGTCAAGTTTGAATATGGGTCATGCAGGGTCAAAAACTAGGTCACTAGGCCAAATTGAAGGAAAACCTTGTTAACACTTTGGATGCCTCATTTTTTGCTTAAGCAGCTTGAAATTTGGTCAGACTGTTTGTCTAAATGATATCTAGGCCAAGTTCGAATATGCTGGGTTAAAAACTAGGTCACTAGGCCAAATTGAAGGGTAATCTTGTTAACACTGGATACTGCATTTTTAACTTTAGCATGATGAAACTTTATCAGAATGTTTTTCTTGATGATATGTAAGTCAAGTTCGATCAAGGGTCATGTTGGGTCAAAAAATAGGTCACTAGGTCAAATTGAAGGAAAATCTTGTTAACACTCTAGAGGCCGCAATTTTTGCTTCAGCAGTTTGAAATTTTGTCAGAATGTTTGTCTTAAAGATATCTAGGTAAAGTTCGAATATGGGTCATATGGGGTCAGAAACTAGGTCACTAGGCTAAATTGAAGGAACATCTTGTTAACTCTGTAGAAGACGCATTTTTTGCTACAGCAGCTTGACATTTTATGAGAATGTTTATCTAAATGATATCTAAGCCAAGATCGAATATGGATCATGTAGGGTCAGAAACAAGGTCAATAAAGGAAAATATTGTTCAAACTCCGGAGGCCGCATTTTTACTTTGAGCAAGTTGAAAATTTGTCAGAATGTTGTCTTGATAATATCTAGTCCATGTTGGAATATGGGTCATATCAGGTAAAACAATATAGATCACTAGGCCAAATGAAAGAAAATCTTGTTAACACTGTGGAGGTTGCATTCAGAATAATTGTCCTGATGTATTTTGCATTGTAGTACATTGTATAATTAAGGTGAGCGATCCAGGGCCATCATGGCCCTCTTGTTTGACAAAATATGTTCAAAGTCGTCTGCTGCAGAATTGTCGTATGAGGGAAAGGGTTATAGAACATTTTATTTGGCTTGTTATGAAGGAGACTAGAATGCCTCGGTGGTGTAGTGAAAGAGCGTAGCCTCGAGTGTGTGAAGTCGCGGGTTTGATCCCCAGTTGGGTCATACCAAAGACTTAAAAAAATTGAAGTGATGGCTTAATCCCACCTTGGCACTCAGGGCTGTGGGGGTTAGCATTATGACTGACTCGCTGGTGTTGGGATAAATGGACCAGTAGTACTGGATAATTACCCAGGAAACATCACCATGATATAACTGAAACATTATTTTAAAAATGAAGTGGATTGGGGTTGTTAACTTACATTAATTAAGAACAAGAGGGCCATGATGGCCCTAGATCGCTCACCTAAATTATGCAATGTAATTTCTAAGGCAAAACAACAGTCAATAGAATGATTATATCGTTGAAAATATACGCCTCTTAGAGCATTTATAAAACAAAATGGCGGCTCAATTTGCCGAGAATTTCTTTCGCAAGCGTTTTCGCAAATTCTTTTTTTCTTGAGCCACTTTGATTATTTCTTCGCAATTGGGGACTTTGGCGACCGACAGCAGAGGCCCTGATTGACTAGATATCATCTAGACAAACAATTCTGACAAAGTTAGTGACAAAGTTTCAACTTGTTCGAAGTAAAAATGCGGCCTCCGGAGTTTCAACAATATTTTCCTTCAATTTGGCCTAAGTGACCTAGTTTTAACCCAAAAGACCCATTTTCGAACTTGGCAAAAAATGTGGCTTAATTCTACAGTGTTTACAAGATTTTCCTTCAATTTGGCCTAGTGACCTAGGTTTTAAACAGACCATGACCAATAATCCAACTTGGCCTACATGTATATCATCAAGTCAAACATTCTGCTAAATTTTCAACATGCTCAAGTTAAAAAGGCAGCATCTAGAGTGTTTACAAAATTTCCCTTAAACTTGGCCTAGTGACCCTAGTTTCTGACCCAATATGACCCATATTCAAACATTCTCATAAACCTTCGCTGCTGAAGCAAAAAATTCAGAATCCATAGTGTTAACAAGATTTTACTTTAATCTGGCCTAGTGACCTAGTTTCTGACCCAATATTACCCTTATTCAAACTCAACCTAGATATTTTTAAGACAAACATTCTGACAACATTTCAAACTGCTAAAGCAAACATTGCTGCCTCTACAGTGTTAACAAGATTATCCTTCAAATTTAAACTAGTGACCTACTTTATGACCCAACATGACCCATATTTAATCTTGACCTACATATCATCAAGACAAACATTCGGATAAAGTTTCAACATGCTCAAGTTAAAAATGCAGCATCCAGTGTTAATAAAATTTCACTTTAATTTGACCTTGTGACCTAGTTTTTGACCTCATATGGCCCAGTTTCAAACTTGTCTAAGATTTGATGGAGATGAATGTTCTGATAAACATTCATGAAGATAGGATACAAAATGTAGCCTGTAGAGTAATCAAGCCAATTTTTGACGACTCACAACGGAGACATCGGACTGACCGGACATTGATGACAATGTGATCACAAAAGCTCACCTTAAGCACTTCGTGCACAGGTGTGCTAAAAAATGCCAGTTATTTTACATTTATGAAAAAAAGAAAAGAGAACTTAAAAATGTTTTATAAAATTATTTTGTTAACCCTTTCGGCGCCAAAGTCGCATATATGCGACAGCTTGGATCAGCGCCAAAGTCGCATTTATGCGACTTTTGTAACGCCCCTCGTATAGTTACTTTTTAATTTCCATATTTGGTCAACTTTGGTATTATAAAAATACATGTTAAATGGAATGTTCAATACATATTCTATGTATGGTGAAAATTTTAAGTCTTTATCTTTTCAAATGAATAAAATATAACATTTTTAAATCAGTTTTCATTATTTCTAAGAAACGCCTGATTTTATTTGGCGCTGAGAACAACTTTCTGCTATTTATTTGGCGCCGAAAGGGTTAATGTGACAAAGCAAATTTCTACATTGGCTTCAAGCCTTGTAATGATAAATTTAAATCTTTCCCACGAGCAGACACATCTTCGGCAAAAAGAGAAAATTACTTTTGATGACCAAATTTCCCTTTTGCCACAATGCTGCAGATTTTTTGTATGTGGGAAAGGTTTAAATCTAAGGAATAATTCTTATTTAAGATATTCACTGCCAGCAGTTGTTTCAAAAGACTGTCTAGACTCTAGCAAAATATATCATGTCTGGTTACACGGGGTTCATTTAGTAAAGTGTCTTCCATAGATAGAATTACATGTCACAAAATTCAGGTTAGAATGTAGAATGGAATTATTTTAGATCCCTGTCAATCAAAAAGGCAGGGCATTTACCCTTTCCAACAGTAGATTATCAGAGCTCTTGATAAGGGGCGTTGTGCATGTTCTTAAATCCTAATTTGACACTCTTACCCTAGGTTGTGGGTACTCAGGGTTTGCTTTAATAATAAAAGAGAAATTGTGGGGAAAAGAGCTGAATACCCCTCCTTATCTGGACCTCTAGATTATTATGGAATAATATCAGATAGTGATTATATATAAATATCAGTCTAGTTATTGATTGGAGTTGAAAACATTTTAGCAAAAAATAAAACTTCAAAAGCTCGATCAATATGAGCATTTTCTGTTTAAAATTGTCATATTGCATTGTGCATGTGAGTCTGTGAGAAATAGTGTTCAAATAGATCTATTCCCCTTAAACCTTTTCCATGATATTAAAAAAATTGGCACCTGAAGCAGACAAGAATTTGAAGACAATGAGGTAAATGGAGCAATGGAGAAAATGCTCTATAATATAATTATTACTTTTCCATTCTATATAATTTGAGATATTCATGTCATTTAATTAATAGGATTGGTGTCGGTGCATCCATGTTGTAATCTTGGATAAGTTTTGCGTTTAGGTCCATTTCTCATACTACAAAAACTATGACTTTGAACCTTTATAAAACACTTATTCAGCATTATAAATGCAATTTCTACATCTGCCCCACTGTATTTTTCATATTTTTGCATGGAAACTATGCAAGTTAAGGCTTTTAAACTTCAAACACGTATTTAACAGTCACAAGGGGAATATATTCTACAAGGGCCATAACTCGTATCATATATTTTGTCTGAATTATGGGTAATTTTCTTCATAGCATGTTGGTAATGTTTTTCAATACGGTGACCATCATAAGCTAACAATATCTTGAAAGGGCCTTTACCCTTTCCCACATATAGACGCTTTCTGACGCCTCTGCAGCAGACGACTTTTTGAAAACATAGTGACCAAAGAAGAAATTGCTCAAAACAAGCAATTTCTCTTTTTGCCACAATGTTTTCCACTTTTAGTCATAGGTTATATATCCAATTATAGAGATTTTTATTTTTGACAAAATGTGTTCCAAGTCGTCTGCTGCAGAATTGTCGTATGAGGGAACGGGTTAACTCTACATTGTGTTGCTCACATTATGGCCCTAAATTATTTCAACTGATATTTTTTTTTTAAGCAATTCAAGTGTGCATTTTGAGGAAAGGAAGGTTTTTTCATTTACCATATTATTTTTATATCGTTGACACAATAAGATATTTTAAAAGTTCAAAATATCTACTTCAATGTTATATATATATATGATCCCTTGAAATTAGAGGTGTATTTAGTATTTGCATTCGAACCCAAGTTTGGCTAACGTTTGAGAAAAGTCAATGTGGAATTATTTAATTATTAAGTACAGTTAAAAATATTGTGACAATTAAAAGCAGAAATTCTCAAATTTGTGATGAATTTCTTCTTTGCTACAATATTTTTAAAAAAAAAATCGCCTGCTGCAGATGTGTCAAAATGCATTAGGTTTTCCATGTGGGAAAGGGTAAATTCACCTTTATCTTTTATACAGTTTGCAGTTTTTTTAGAAGTGTTAAGGGGCATTTATGTTATCAAGTGTTTGTTTCTTGACAGGTCTAATACCTTAATTGTGGCTCTTGTCATGCCTAATTCAAATTGACAAGGTTTACATAATAAGGCTGTAGAGTTAACTCCAGTGCATGTAAAAGATATAGTAATTGAGATGAATTCTGTCTGTGCAAGAGGCACCTGAAAATGTACCCACACACCTAGATAAAGAGACATACATTTATACCCCCGGAATCTCCGATTCGGTGGGCATCTAGTTTTTGGCCTGTCTGCACGTCTGTCTGCACGTCTGTCTGTCTGCACGTCTGTCTGTCTGTCTGCACAAAAAAACCTTTAACCTTGACCACTACTTTTGAACCATAACAGGTACGGCTACCATATTTCACATGTGTATTCCTTGTGACATGACCTTTCTGTCAGTACCAACATTTTTGATCTTGCGACCTTGACCTTTGACCTAGATGTTGCCATTCTCGAAAAAAACTTTAACCTTGGCCATTACTTTTGAACCATAACAGGTACGGCTACCATATTTCACATGTGTATTCCTTGTGACATGACCTTTCTGTCAGTACCAACATTTTTGACTTTGCGACCTTGACCTTTGACCTAGATGTTGCCTTTCTCGAAAAAAACTTTAACCTTGGCCATTACTTTTGAACCATAACAGGTACGGCTAACATATTTCACATGTGTATTCCTTGTGACATGACCTTTTTGTCAGTATCAACATTTTTGACCTTGCGGCCTTGACCTTTGACCTAGATGTTGCCATTCTCGAAAAAAACTTTAACCTTGGCCATTACTTTTGAACCATAACAGGTACGGCTACCATATTTCACATGTGTATTCCTTGTGACATGACCTTTCTGTCAGTACCAACATTGTTCACCTTGCGACCTTGACCTTTGACCTAGATGTTGCCATTCTAAAAAAAAACTTTAACCTTCACCACTACTTTTGAACCATAACAGGTAAGGCTACCATATTTCACATGTGTATACCTTGTGACATGACCTTTCTGTCAGTACCAAAATTTTCACCTTGCGACCTTGACCTAGATGTTGCCATTCTAAAAAAAAACTTTAACCTTCACCACTACTTTTGAACCATAACAGGTACGGCTACTATATTTCACATGTGTATATCTTGTGACATGACCTTTCTGTCAGTACCAAAAATTTTCGCCTTGACCTTTGACCTAGATGTTGCCATTCTCGAAAAAAACTTTAACCTTGACCACTACTTTTGAACCATAACAGGTATGGCTACCATATTTCACATGTGTATTCCTTGTGACATGACCTTTCTGTCAGTACCAACATTTTTGACCTGGCGACCTTGACCTTTGACCTAGATGTTGCCATTCGGGGGCATCAGTGTTTCACAAACACATCTTGTTTTTGTTTTTTCAAACTTCAAAATTGACAATATATTGTGACAAGTGTTTGATTCCTTAACTACCTCTAATGGCAAAAAAGTCTGTGTGGAAAGATAGTCTGTTTCCTGAGATGAATATTGTATGGAGCACCTGAGGGTCACTGTTTGTGTTATGCTCTCGACTTATGAAAATGTGTTTTTCTCGTCAATGTAATATATGTTCATTTGTTAAACTGTCATATAAATATGTTTGCTGCAATGTAAAATAATTTTATATGCCGAATAAGTAAACTTGAAACTTTGAACTTCATTAAAGTTATTAGCCAAATTTACCAATCAAATTGCAGCTTTTAACTATCACACATCTGAGTGCTCAAAATGTGAAGTAAATCTTAGACTGAAATCAGTCCCTAATATAGAAAAATGATAACAATATCAGCAGGACTTATTTCTATCTCAAATTCTTTCTATAGTAGCGTTCCAATACTGAACATCAGTTCAGGTTCAGAGCAAGGTCTTTATTGTTGTAGATTTCATAAGATATAACCTAGCTTAGCCGAATTTTCAATTTGATCTAATGTGATCACTCACCGTCTGTATGTCCTATGTCGTCCATTCAAATCTTCTTCTCCGAAATTACTGGTCCGTTTTCAACCAATCTTCACAGGATTTATTTAATTTCCCGAGGTGGCCCTAATAAAAAAATTGTCCAAAGATTTAACTTATTAGTATAACTTTGGTTGCTGCGGCATCAGAAAGTGGGGGAAATGGCACAACTCTTCTCTGAATCCACTTGATCCAAGATAATTTAGTAGAAACATCATAAGTTAGCAATTTCTCCTTTTGTTACAATATTTTCAAATCTAATCATTTAATATATACTATTATTTATAATTTATTTATTTATTTATTTATTGGGGTTTTACGCCACTTTCAACATTATTTCAGTTATATCACGGCGACAGTTCACTTATTCATGATCCCTGGGTAAACAAACCAGTACTAGGCTAGAAAATGTGCCTCACCCAAGGGCACTCCACCATGACCGAGGTGCCACGACAGGGGATCGAACCCGGGACACCCGGTTTCGAAATCCCCGACGCTAACCACTCGACCACAGCGGATTCCTTATTATTTATAAAGATACTTTGCAAATTTCTTTTCAAGGTCATCTGCTGCAGGTAAACTGTATGTGGGAAAGGGATAAGCCAATAAATTATGTCCCTTTTATTTCGCTGTTTGTAATCAAGGGATAGTTAAAACATTTCTTACAAAATAAAGACTGATCAGTGTTTAACCATTTTGCATGTTCATTTACCCTTTCCCTCATATAGACGCTTTCTGACGCCTCTGCAGCAGGCGGCTTTTTGAAAACATTGTGACAAAAGAAGAAATTGCACAAAACGTGCAATTTCTCCTTTTGCCACAATGTTTTCCACTTTTTGTCATAGGTTATCCATTCAATTATGGAGATTTTCTATGTTTTCACAAAATACGTTCAAAGCCATCTGCTGCAGAATTGCCGTATGAGGGAAAGGGTTAAAACTGTAGCAGAAGTCTTTGAACATGTCTATAAATGTAAGTCAATTAATTCATTAGAAAAGTTTAAGTGATGCAGACGACAATATACATCAGGTAGCATAATTATGATAACAATTGAGAATGCAAAGAGTTGAAACATGTCTGCTGTAGATGAGTGCAATCTCATTAAAATCCTCTCCTATTAACGCTACGCAATCTCATTAAAATCATCTCCTATTAACGCTACGCATATATTAACATTTGGTCAGATTGTAGACGAGAGATACTTTTAGAAAACAAAATGTGCCTACATGTATTTAACCCTTTCCCACATACAGCATAATTATCTGCAGCAGATGATTCTTAAAATGTCTACTATTTAAAACTAGTGTTGGTATTATTACTTGAAAAAGTTGAAAACATTGTGGCAAAAGGAGAAATTGCTTGTTTTGAGCAATTTCTCCTTTTGTCACGATGATTTCAAAAGTTGTCATAGCTGTAGATGCGTAAAACTACGTCTGCAGGTGGGAAAGGGTTAAAATGGAGTGGAAAATGTTTGGAAAAAAAGAAGAAATTCTATGTTTTGAGTAATAGTTGATTCACCATGGACTCTTTCCTACAAATATTGTCTTCTCCTGAGAGGCATCAAAATAATTAAGATTAGAGTTAACCCTTTCCTTAACCCTTTCCCTCATATAGACGCTTTCTAACGCCTCTGCAGCAGAGAACTTTTTGAAAACATAGTGACAAAAGAAGAAATTGCTCAAAACGAGCAATTTCTTTTTTTGTCACAATGTTTTCCACTTTTAGTCATAGGTTATCCGTAACTTACCAAGGAAATGACTCCAGTAGTACTGGTAACTTACCAAGGAAATGCCTCAAGTAGTACTGGTAATTTGCGAAAGAAATGCCGTGATATAACTGAAATATTATTAAAAGCTTTTTCTTGCCAAGCTCTAGGTTTAACCTTAACCCTTTCCCTCATATGACAAATTTCTGAAGCAGACGACTTTAAACACATTTTGTAAAAAAATGGAAAATCTCTATAATTGAATGGATAACATATGGTTAAAAGTGGAAAATATTGTGGCAAAAGGAGAAATTGCTTGTTTTGAGCAATTTCTTCTTTTGTCACTATGTTTTCAAAAAAACGTCTGCTGCAGAGGCGTCAGAAAACGACTATATGAATGAAAGGGTTAAGGGATCATGATTAATTTTTGTACTGGTGCCATGATATAACTCAACAACATAAGTCCCCAATAAATAAATAAATTTTAGTTACATTAACTCACAAGAGAAAGTTGATGCAAGGCATCAATGTCGCCGGAAAAGACTGCATTGATTTATTTATGTATTCTTGACTTTCATTAACCTATACAATTTAGGAACATTGAAATGAAAACATTTGCTTATAAATTTTATATTCATACCTATACATTAGCGTATCTATAAAAAAATAACGAAATGTGTACACATTTATCTTGGCTTAAATTTAATTTTGCTGTTGTTACTTATTTAAATAATAATATTCATTCATATAATTTCCATGTTTGTCAATCTTATTCGAATCACAAGGTAAATATCCTGGTATTGCTTTAAAGGGAGGTAATTTGAAGTAAAACAAAAGTCTTCAAAAGGAGAAATATATTAGCATTACCGTCTACAGTTTAAATTGTTCTATTGTTTGTGGATTTAAAAATGTTCTTTTTTTCTTATTTCTACATGTACAACGAAATATTGCGGCTTCTCTTTGACGCTTTGCGTCAAACATTCGTCTTGTACTTATCTAAAATAAAATAATATAACTCGCTTTTTCATATCGAAATGTGCATGCGCGAAAATCGATGTTAAAGGTCACGAAACTACACAACAGAATAGGGTCTATATTTAGCTTAGAAACAGTTCCTACTTTAGATATACATGGATTTACATTATTAAATGAATTCTACACAAATCAAGACATCTCTTTGAACATGAAAACAACATTTAGTAAGTTAAAAATTGCTATTAAAAGGAGAATTCGACGTGATATTTATCTCGATATTGACACATAACGGTCTGCAGCAAGTCTAGCAGGGACCGCTTGTGTCTTCGTAAATAAAACAAAAAAACATAAATGCGAGTCAAAATAAAGGAACTGAAAATACCTAAAACATCGGAATATTTATTTCATTTTAGATGTGTCATTACTTAGTGTTTTTAAACAAAAACAATTGTAATATGTTCAAGACATCTAAATGTGTTTCTTTCTAATAATAATCCCCCCTCCCATGTGATTTCAGAAAACCTATTAAAAATAGAAGTCGCGGGCTTCTGCCCGGCGACTAATAATGATTTTTTTTGTCAAAATGTTTTCAACTCTATTCCATAATTACACTTTTATATGTAGAGATTTTCAATAATTTTGCCAAATTAAATGTTTTTTTCAAAAACTGTTTGTAAAATGTCTGCTGCAGATTTTTTGTATGTGGGTATAAGTTAACCCTTTCCCTCATATAGAAGCTTTCTGAAGGCTCTGAAGCTGAGACGTCTTTTGAAAACATTGCGACAAAAGAAGAAATTGCTCAAAACGAGCAATTTCTCCTTTTGCCAAAATGTTTTTAACTCTCATTTACGGAGACTTTTTTTTTTGTCTGGCGTCTGTCTGTCCGCCACACATTTAATGAGCAGGTGCAGGTGACACACGTCCGTGGAGCACTCCATTCTAGTTGTAAATAGGTTTTCAAAGTCGTCTGCTGCAGATTTGCTGTATGCGGGAAAGGATTAAAGGGAGGGCCTACCTACCTACCTCATTATACTGTGTTGTTACCCAATCACAAGTCAGGTGTAAAATTGGCTCAGGTATAAAAAAAAAACAGTGATGAGTTGAATTCTATAAGTATTTAACAGTATTAATGTTCCATGTGTATTTAGGACTCTAATGCTTTAACACATTTTGATGTCAGGATGGTGATTGTTTGGGAAGTTTAAAATGCTTTACTTGTGAAAATCTTTGCTAAATATGAACAGAATTTTAAAAAGTTACCATTTAGTTTTGTAAATTGTTCTGATTCATTTAACCCTGTCCTCCATACAGACACTTTCTGACGCCTCTTCAGAAGACGACTTTTGAAAACATTGTGGCAAAAGTGGAAATTGCTCATGATGAGAAATTTCCCCTTTTGCCACAGTGTTTTCCACCCCTAAATATTGTGGCACATTAAGAAATTGCTCAGTATGTTTTCAACTCTATGTATACATAGTACAGTGATTACGCATTTTCATTTGCGGAGGTTTTCAATTTTATTGCTAAGTTAGTTTCAAAGTCATCGTCTGCAGATTTGTTGTATGTGGAAAAAGGTTAAACAAATGGAAAACAACCTGAAAATTCTAGCTATTACCCCTATATAATAATGGCTTCTTTCCCTACCCCCTTTGTCTTCATAAATTATGATATCTATTGATTTTGATAATGCAAATGATATTTTGAGCGCAAACATAAACTGTTTTGAAAAACAACTGAGGAAAGAAATTGGAAGATATTTTCCTACAATGTTTTGCACAATTGTAAGCTGCAGACGTAATTTCTGTTTCAGATAAAGGGTTATAAACTACCCAAATTTACCCATTTCCTGTTTGAATGTCCATCCAACCATTAAATAAATGAGTCATTTAAATGTACAACTTTAAAATAAGAACATAAATTTTAGTGGAAATTTATTGTCCTACTGTTATTATTTATTCGGGATTTTTTACACATACATTTTGGAAGGTTTTTGTGTGTTGCAAACCGTAATACAAAAAAAAAAAAAAATCTTATTTTAGCTGTTTAAAGGTATAATGTTTAAGCTTTTTGACCAAAAAAATATATATCATGATTTATATACTATAATGTTATTTTTGTGTCTGTGTGTGTTGCCTTTCATGTTTCTTTTCGATTGTCTGATTGTCTGTTCATTTTAACTTACTGACAAATTGACATACGCGACAATCATGTGTTCCTCATGATTATGATGATGATTCACAGACTAAGCTTTTCCCTTTTCGAATAAAACACATCTGCAACTGATTATAACTTTGTGATTTTGAAAAGATTTTGGTTAAAATATGGAAGATCTTTATAAATGAAAGATTGATTATTGAATACAATTGTAAATAGTGTGCCAAAAGGATAAATTGCTCAACATATTTTCCAATGTCATCTGTTGCAGTGTGTGAAATTGCTTCTTTGTGTGATAATAATCAACAAATGACTATTTACTGACTTTATATTACTACATAATACATCATTTGTTATAGCTTAAGGGTCCCTTCCATTTACCAACATTCCCACATTCAGTATATCTGCAGCTGACAACTTTAAAAACTTCTAAGCAAAAATATGCAGAATCTCTTAACCCTTTCCCTCATATAGACGCTTTCTGACGCCTCTGCAGCAGACAGCTTTTTGAAAACATAGTGACAAAAGAAATTGCTCAAGACGAGCAATTTCTCCTTTTGACACAATGTTTTCCACTTTTAGTCATAGGTTATAAATCCATTCAATTATGGAGATATTTTATTTTTTCACAAAATATGTTCAAAGTCGTCAGTGCTGCAGAATTGTCGTATGAGGGAAAGGGTTAAGATAAATTTATATTGAATAGAGTTGAAAACAGTGTGGCCAAAGAAGAACTGAACAATTTCTTCTTTTACCACAATGTTTTCAAGAGGCGTCTGTTGCAGGTGTGTCTACAAGTGGGAAAGGGTTACAATTGAAACCTTACATTTTACAGTCTGTGTAGCAAACTTTAGAAAACATTGTATCAAAAGGAGAAATTTCTCTTTTTGCCATGTTTTCAACTGACAGTTCAATAAGTAATTATACTTTCATTCTTACAGATTATGCAAATTTTTATCTGTTTGCTACAGTCATGTATTATGCTCTTTGTTGAAAAGACTATATAAAGTTCTAGATGAAAATAGTGAAAGATAATTAAATGATGGCTTCAAATAGTATGATTTTGTCAAGGCTACTTGTACAATGGCATATGTATATTAATGCATGAAGATTTGTTGCTCAAACTAGTGTCTTAGTAATAGTACAAGTATTTTGAATTTACTTGTGGTTTAAGCAAACAAAATTATGTGAAGATTTATTTGTTGCTCTCTTTTACTGGTATTTTAGTAATAGTAAAAGTATTTTGAATTTAATTGTGGATTGCAATTATAATATCAGTTAACTGGTTAAACGAATATTATCATATTATCATGTTAACCCTTTCCCTCATATAGACGCTTTCTGACGCCTCTGTAGCAGACGGCTTTTTGAAAACATAGTGACAAAAGAAGAAATTGCTCAAAACGAGCAATTTCTCCTTTTGACACAATGTTTTCAACTTTTCATCATAGGTTATCCATTCAATTATGGAGATGTTCTATATTTTGACAAAATATGTTCAAAGTCGTCTGCTGCAGAATTGTGGTATGAGGGAACTTGATCATTTCTGGTTTGGAAATAAGAACTGCATGGACTTTCTTAAGCCACTGGCGTGAATAGGTTTTATTGCACTGGTTTGTAAGTCAGTTTCAGTCACAGATTATTTTTCTGCAACACTGTCAGAATAATAATTCTGGAATGCAGATTTTAATTCATCCTTAAATGTTTTATTTGGAATCCCATCCAGTGGTTGCGTTGCCGCTGGTCAGTGCATGCGGGTGGAATGTAGATGCGACTTTGATGTTGTTCGACTTCAGTTTCACTATAGTAATGTCTGACTGCGGTGTGCTTTAAATGTCAAAAATGACCAGAGCCGTCTGGTTACACCTAGCTGAGTAAGGAAACAAAACCGATTGATAGTTTTAACACTGGTGCTCATTAAAATCATCTCCTACGCATAGGATCTGAGGACAACCGATAGAGGGCCACGTTCAGACGACCTTTCCGCCAGCCAATCAGAACCTTGCTTTCACGTTTTTGAAAGTGAAAGTAAAAGTCTACATTTACCAAAAAAAAATCTATATTTAGCATGGGATCCCAATTTTCGCATAGTGATTTAAACGTGTGTATGGTTTTTATGACGACCGCATCATGGCCACAAATGCGGAAATGAGGCAAAACACAGTCTTTCCCTGACCATACAGCATCGAAAAGTGTTCTTTGCTCTGGTTTTAAATGGTCTATTTTAAATTTGCTCAACTTCGTCAATTGACGCCATTTTGAAGGTTAAGCCAAATGTTTGTTGAAACAAGTCCTCTGATTGGTTCAAATAAAAATAGCTTGGTGGATCTAAAAATAGCGATATTGGAAATCCGATAAAACAAGAAGATGTATTTGAATTGATCGCCATCAGATCTTACATTTGGTCAGATCGTGTACTTTAGTCAGATTGTTTTAACACCTAATTGTCAAACAGCAAACGCACAGGTCTCGGCAAACAAAGGGTCGCATTGTATTGATGTGTCAACACTTTTTATCGGTGATTAACCATACATTTTCACGACGTGTAGATATTATGCACGACTCAGCTGAAGTGATAATAAGATTTCTGTGATTCGCAAACATTTACACATGCGAAACGGCTGAAATAGGCAATTCGTAAACTTTTGGACACACCAATATATCCACTTATATTTGAGTATGATGTATCCCATTGATTGACTATTTAACCTTTTCCCACAAACAACAAAACTGCAGCATACAAATTTGAAAACACCAAAGCATTACTATTGAAAATCTCTAGAAAGGAAAGTTTAATTGGGAAAAATTGTGACAAAAGCAGAAATTGCTCATTATGAGCAATTTCTCCTTTTACCACATTGTTTTCAAAATTCATCTGATGCAGATGCGTCATAAAATGTCTACATGTTGGAAAGGGTTGACCATTTACCTAATATAACATTTTGATGTGTCAGCTTGGATTATAAACCTCTAAGGAAAAAATGTGGAAATTATAAAAATAGACAAAGATCACTGTGAGTCTGGTCTATCACAACAATTTCAAAAACGTCTGTTGAAACAGATACTACCCTTTTCCCACATCCAACAAATCTGCACTGGATGACTCTAGAAATGTTAATTTAATAAATTTATTATGAGCAGTTTCTCCTTTTGTCATGATGTTTTCACTGCAGAGGTGTCAAAAGGCATCTGTTTGAGAGAAAGGCCTGAGAATACAGTCTGTTGAAGGTTGTTTTCAGTAGTAATATACCTAGACAATTATAGAGATTTGCCATACTTTTGAGTGTATACGTATATAGTGAGCATTTTCAAAGTCGTTTGCTGCCGATTTGCTGTATGTGGGAAAAGGTTAAATTCCTTTCTAACAATTATAATAAATCTGCAGCAGTCTGCCGGTATACATCTTGGCAACAATGTAAAAAATCTCCATATATATAAATATTGAATCAAGTTGAAAACATTGTGGCAAAAGGAGAAGTTGTTTCTATGAGTAATTTCTCATTTTGCTACAATAAAGCTGTTTGGCTGAATCAAAATATGTGGGCATGTGGGAAAGAGTTAATAGAAATAGATAGGTTTAACACTTTCCTTCATATAGACGCTATCTTACACCTGTCTGCAGCAGACAACTTTTGAAAACATTATGGCACAATAAGAAATTGCTCATTTTGATATCAATGAGCCATTTCTCCTTTTGCCACAAGGTTTTCAACTCTATTCAATATTTGTCACAATTTGTCGATATGGTTTCAAAGTCATCTGCTGTAGATTTGATGTATTAGGGAAGGGGTTAATTTGAAAACCACACAACATCAATTATTTCCAGATTTTAATAATCAAACTTTGACTATTTAAATAGATGAGCTTTTTTTTAAGGCCTTTATAATTGACATTACACTGTACTGATCAATTATAACATGTCTGCTGCATATGAAGACTAATTATAAATATCTTCAGTTATATAACCAAGATGAATTGTTATTGAGATGTTAAGGTTAACCCTTTCACTGCTACAACTAATATTTGATGTCTAGAAAAGATTCAGTGCATTTCCACCTACCATGCTAGAGGCCGTACTAGGAAAAGCAAACATTTTTCACTATGCATATGTGAAAAAAATATCACAAAATTAATGAAATATATGCTTGCATAAACCAGTAGGAAGTGCATTTAATAGTCATAATGATAAAGCATAATGATAAAGCAAAATAAATTAACCCTTTCCCTCATACGGCAATTCTGCAGCAGACTACTTTGAACGTATTTTGTCAAAAAATAGAAAATCTCCATAATTGAATGGATAACCTATGACAAAAAGTGGAAAACATTGTGGCAAAAGGAGAAATTGCACTATGTTTTCAAAAAGCCGTCTGCTGCAGAGGCGTCAGAAAGCGTCTATATGAGGGAAAGGGTTAAAATATACCTTGTTCATAAGATTTCATTATACTTCATGTATACATAGCA
The DNA here is from genome assembly GCA_031761405.1 of Serripes groenlandicus. Taxonomy (NCBI): domain Eukaryota; kingdom Metazoa; phylum Mollusca; class Bivalvia; order Cardiida; family Cardiidae; genus Serripes; species Serripes groenlandicus. The sequence goes on from JASEVX010000085.1 coordinate 28,946, forward strand.
TACAATTTTCCATCACAATTTATGCGATTTCGAATGTCATTGTTTTCACAATTTAGCTATTTTGCACTTTGAATTTCACAAAACCAGTAGGCTAGGGAGTCTTCACAAAATTGGATGGAAAGGGGGCTGAGATTGTTATCCATGCAGTTACTGTTTGCAATGCTCCGAGAGAGAATTTGCTGTTATCAAAATCACAATGTACTTCAAATTTTCCAGGTGTTTTTTTGTCTTATTTTCTGATTAACTTTCAAAACTAAGTTGTTTTGTTATGATGTATATAAAAAAATAAGCGGTACAAGGGTAATAATTCAGTAAAAATAATGCAAGACATTCTCGATTTTTAAAAATGTCCTGTCATGCAAAACCTGCAGTATCACTGTCAACTTTCACGATGAGTTTTCCAAATAAATATGTAAATGAACCACATCTTATTAGCCCTTTCCCACATAAAAACAAATCTGACACAGACGACTTTGATAATATCTTGGCAAAAATATATAAAATCTGTGTAAATTAATATTTATTTTAATGATTGAAGTTGTCTACTGCAAAATGGTTAGAAAGCGTCTGTATGTGGGAATAGAGGGAGCAATTTCTTCTTTTGTCGCAATGTTTTCAAAAGACGTCTCAGCTTCAGAGCCTTCAGAAAGCTTCTATATGAGGGAAAGGGTTAACTTATACCCACATACAAAAAATCTGCAGCAGACATTTTACAAACAGTTTTTGAAAAAAACATTTAATTTGGCAAAATTATTGAAAATCTCTACATATAAAAGTGTAATTATGGAATAGAGTTGAAAACATTTTGACAAAAAAAATCATTATTAGTCGCCGGGCAGAAGCCCGCGACTTCTATTTTTAAAAGGTTTTCTGAAATCACATGGGAGGGGGGATTATTATTAGAAAGAAACACATTTAGATGTCTTGAACATATTACAATTGTGTTTGTTTAAAAACACTAAGTAATGACACATCTAAAATGAAATAAATATTCCGATGTCGGGTGATGTTTTAGGTATTTTCAGTTTCTTTATTTTGACTCGCATTTATGTTTTTTTGTTTTATTTTTATGAAGACAAAACAGTCCCTATTAGCTAGACTGGTATACTTTATTTTATACTATATACTATATGTACTCAAAAGGCGATAACTACAAACCTTTACGTCACACAGTCTGATTTGTTTACATATGCGCACCTGCTTGAAGCAGACTGTTTGTTATGTGTAAATATCGAGATGAAAAATCTTAACTTACTGAATGTTATTTTCATGTTCAAAGAGATGTCTTGATTTGTGAAGAAGGCATTTTATAATGTTTATCCATGTATATCTAAAATATGAAATGTTTCTAAGCTAAAACTGTTGATCGCGTGACTCGCGAATACCAACTGCTTAGATCAATCTCCTTTGCAGAGAGCCGCTCTTTACACTCACTTACAAATAGTATATCGTAGGTGATTTAAAATGTTTATTTGGTTCGAAACAAATGAAGAAAAGAACAAACCGAGATAAAACTAGTTTTAATAGAAAAATTACTTTGAACGATCACTCTCTGCCTATAAAGAGAGTTTTAAGAACGACACCTCTGCGAATAAGAAAGAATCGGGTCTTTCGTACAAAATTATTTCGTCCTTGACAATTTTAAATGTGTTATTTAATTCCCTAAAGGCATATTGCTTCCGATCTGCATATTGTTATGCATCATTGATACAAGGGCGCTCATCATAATATAATTTTAAAACATGAGTAGTTTGTTATTTTCATTATAAAAAATAAAGGAAAGAATTAAAATAAATTAACATGTTGGAGGGCTCAGTTTATGTTCGAAATTAAGTTTAAATTATACAACAATTTCAATGAGATTTAACTGTCTAGTTGATGTTATATTTCGAAGGTGGTCTAATTTATAAATATTGGACTACATTTCAACATTTGTTAAAGTATGATATAATTAGGATGCCAAGCTAATATCATTTTGAGAAAAAGAGAAAACTCATGTCTTTAGCGATTTAACCCTTATCTCATTGTTTTAAAGGTAGATTGCTGCAAAGGTGTCCACTGTTGACTTTAATAGAGGAAAGGTAAAATGACGTGCTATTGCATGCAAATCCTAAATTGTCTGTTTTGTGGGTTTTTTGAAAAATAATAAAATTCAAATATTCTGACAAACATCTTGAAAAGTGTATGCGGAATTCACAAATCTTATATTTATTCCTTAATGAAAGCACTGTATACATACTTAGACTAATGATTGGCAAGATTTCTCATTTCCATTACTGTTTATGATCAATAATTAGTTGGTTGTGTGTATGGTCAACCTACTTTGGAATGGAGATTGATCATAAACAATGAAAGGCTTCAATTATCATTCACTTCTTTAACAAAACAATGCAAGTTAATATGATACATTTTCACTTGACCCCACCCCTGATGTTCCAATATGCCCTCAGTTGATAACTGTTTATTCAACTACTATACTGTTAGTGTTATGCATAACGCATGCACTATGGATATCCGGCAACATTGATGCGTTGCATCAACTTTCTCTTGTAATTACATTGATTGGTGTAATTTAAAACTAGTTGGGCAACATTTCTAATTTTTTGCTGCAACTAGAATGATATTGCATGTAGGTAGACATTGACAGCTATGGTGAGTCTGTGTAAACTCACAATCAATCTTGCTTGCGATGTCACTGGGTTTTTTAGGCAACAAGAATCCAAATCGAGAGTTGTGGCACAATATTTCGTTGTAATTATGACCATCTGTCAACCCTTTCCCAAATACACATGCTTTCTGATATCTCTCAGCCGCAGCTACAGAAAACTTTTGAACCCAATGCTGCAAAAGGAGAAAATCCAAATAGTTGGCAACTTTTCCTTCTGCCAAAACGTTTTCAATTATTGAAATATATGTTCATTAACACAGAATTTATATATTTTCATCATGATTATTGAATAGAGTTTAAGACATTGTGAGAAAAGGGGGAAAAAGCTCCGTCATTACATCATAGACATGTATGAACTATATCTCCCTTTGCCACGATGCTTTCTTTGAAAATGTGCCTGCATGTGGGAAAGGGTTTTAACCCTTTCCCTCATACGACAATTCTGCAGCAGACGACTTTGAACATATTTTGTCAAAAAATGGAAAATCTCTTTAATTGAATGGATAACCTATGAATAAAAGTGGGAAAACATTGTGGCAAAATGAGAAATTGCTCATTCTGAGCAATTTCTTCTTTTATCACTATGTTTTCATAAAGCCGTCTGCTGCAGAGGTGTCAGAAAGCGTCTATATGAGGGAAAGGGTTTTAATGGGCTCAGTACCAGCACAGGCCAGTCTCTGTAAGAATGACCTAGTGGCCATCAGATCCTGATCAGTATGATAATGTCAAATTGAAAACTGTTCAAAAGACATCAAATGGGGCTTTAATAATAGATGGAGAGGGCTCTTTATCCCTTTTTCCCTCTTGCAGATGCATTTTTAGGTAATCGCAGCAGACGACTTTTGAAAACATCATGATCAAAGGAGAAATAACTCATGATGCGCAATTTCTACTTTTGCCATAATTTTTTCAACCCAATTCAATAAGTTAATATACTTTTCTTGATGGAAATCTTCCATAACTTTGCCTAGATGTCTCTCAAGTCAGTCTGCTGCAGATTTGTTGTATTGTAGAAAAGGGTTATTGACTTATAATCTATCATTGGTCAGTCAAAATAAAAAACTTTGACCCAAAATTTTGTATCATTTAACCCTTTCCCACATATAGACGCTATCTGACGCCTCTACAGCAGACGACTTTTGAAAACATTGTGACAAAGTTTTCAACTCTATTCAGTAATTATACATTCCATTTACAGAGAAATTTTTCTAATTTTTTCTAGCTCAAAAATCGTCTGCTGCAGATTTCCTGTATATGGGAAAGGATTTACCCTTTCTTTGATACAGACAGCATTTTGCAGCAGACGACTTTGGAAAGAAATTGGATCAAAACAAACAACATTTTCTCTTTTTCGCCCCTTATAAATTTATGCTAATAAGAATCCAATCTTTGTCAAAGGAAGCTCTCAATTATCCAGATATCACAATTTTGTTTCTAAACTATTTGTCTAACAGTGCTGTTAACTTTCAATTCTCTAGATATATATATATCCTATAAAAAAAATCTTACAGATGCTTTCTGACGCCTCTGCAGCAGACAACTGATTAATTTCTTGATTTGGCACACTGTTTTCAACTCAATTTAATGATTCAACTCTTGTTTATGTAGATTTTTCATGTCTTTGCCAACATGTTTTCAAAGTCAACGGCTTTTTGAAAACTTAGTGACAAAAGAAGAAATTGCACAAAACGTGCAATTTCTCCTTTTGCCACAATGTTTTCCACTTTTTGTCATACGGGTTATCCATTCAATTATGGAGATTTTCTATGTTTTGACAAAATATGTTCAAAGTCGTCTGCTGCAGAATTGCCGTATGAGGGAAAGGGTTAACTTTCAATTATCCACACTATACAAAGTTTTTCTGAAATTTTTGTAAAATCTTATAATGAAAAACAATTTTTCCATACAATTTCACATGTACCTTTATATATAATTATATAATTAGCACATCATACAACTCTGAAACCATTTTAGGGAAAATTGTTGAAAATGTGTTTTTATAACATTGTGGCAAAAGGAGATTGCTGATATCTTGACTAATCTTTTCACACTGTTTTACAAAAATTTAGTCTGATGCATTTGCGCCAAATCGCGTCTGCTTGTGTGAAAGGGTTATTGACTCATGAACTAAATCACAGAATAGATTAAAGTGTACAGACTTTTCATTGAAAACTGTGTTTACATTTTGATGACATTGTGGCAAAATGAGACTGATGCATAATTATGTGCCAAATCTCATCTGCTTGTGGGAAAGGGTCATTAATCCTTTCCCTCATATAGACGCTTTCTGACGTCTCTGCAGTAGACAGCTTTTTGAAAACATAGTGACAAAAGAAGAAATTGCTAAAAAACTAGCAATTTCTCCTTTCGCTAAATGCTTTCCACTTTAAGGCATAGGTAACCCATTCAATTATAGAGATTTTCTATTTTTTGACAAAATATGTTCAAAGTCGTCTGCTGCAGAATTGTTGTATGAGGGAAAGGGTCTTTAACTAATGAATTTGAACACAGAATATATTTTTGTACATCAAACAGTAAGGATCCTCGGATGATGCATATGAATTTATTCACCATTGTACCTTGCAGGATTTTGAAAAAAAAAAAAATTAACGGCAGCATTTAAATCAACTTCAGAAAACATAAACAGTTTTCAAAGGCGACTGTTTGTCTGTATACAGTTGATTTTATATCTTACATGATTTTAAAGTAAATGGTTTAACTTTTGGCTCACCTGAGTGCTCAAGGTGAGCTATTGGGATCACATTTTGTCCGTCGTCCGTCCGTCGTCAACAATTGCCTTGTTGGCTCTACAGGCTACATTTTGCATCCGATGTTCATGAAATTTTATCAGAACATTCATCTCTATCAAAGCTTGGACAAGTTCGAATATGGGCCATATGAGGTCAAAACTATAGGTCATAAGGTCAAATTGAAGGAAAATCTTGTTAAAACTCTGGAGTTCTTTTTTACTTGAGCATGTTGAAACTTAATCAGATTAATTGTCTTGATGATATATATGCCAAGTTCGAATATGGGTCATGATGGATCAAAAAGTAGGTCAAATTAAAGGCCAAATTGAAGGAAAATCTTGTTAACAGTCTATAATGCAGTTTTTGAAATTTTGTCAGAATTGTTTTATTTATTGGTATCAAGTTCAAACATGGGTCATATTGACTCTAAAACTGGGTCACTAGGCCAAATTAGTAGAAAATTGTTTCTACACTCTGTAGACTGCATTTTTTATTTCAGCAGTTTGAGACTGTCATTTGTTTTGCATTAGAAATCTTATTGCATAACTCAGGTGAACGATCTAGGGCCATCATGGCTCTCTTGTTAAAATTAATTGAGCTGCAAATTAGTGATTCTTGACTGCAACAGGATCATAATTATAGTGGCAAATTAGCATAAAAATAATGAGGCTGCTCGACTAGTTTTTATCAAAAGATGCATCTTTGACTGAATTACATATAGACAGATAGTGAAGGCTTTGGTGAGACTGTGCATAATACACAGGCTTGCCTTAGTTGTCCATGTATGCTAATACATTATGATCTTGTTTTAGTTGCTAAATGCATGATATCAATTCATTCCCACAAACTACAAATCTGCAACAGACAGCTTAGGAAATATATATAGATAGAAATTCGGATAAATCTTCACAAATGATTAATGGAGATTAAATTACATAATTTTGTCCTGATGTTTTCGAAAACGTCTGCTCAAGATTTTTGGTATGTGGGAAAGAGATTTAAAGAAGTTAAATACAGAAAGGATAGGATTATAAAAGGTAGATTAATTATCACTGATCATCTAATTTCTTTTACTGTATACTGAAGCCTTTCCAGTCTTCACAACAACCAATAATTTGCCTAGCTATAGAAATTTGAAAAAAATCTAGGCAAAAATATGGAAAAATCTTTATAAATAAACAAATAATTTATAATTGAATGGAGTTTAAAAATAAATTAAAAAGTGAGGCAACAGAGAAACTACTCATTATAATCAGCATTAAATTGTCTCTAATAATTTTGCCATAACATTTCACTATTACTTCACTGTGGATGTATCAAACTGTTCTGCATGTTGGAAAAGGGTTGTCCTTTTCACATATACAGACACTTTCTGACGCCTCTGCACCATGCAGTGGCCATGTGAAAACATTGTGACAAAAGGAGAAATTGCTTATGATTGAGCAATTTCTCCTTATTCCACAATGATTTCAATTCTATTCAATTATCACAAGTTGTTTTCAAAGTCATCTGCTGCATATTTGTTGTAAGTCAGGGAAAGGGTTTATCAGGAATGAAATCAGTTATAATTTATTGAATATGTAAAAAGTTGAAAATAAGATTTAAAATGATATTTATGAGGATACTGAAATAAAATAGAAAATGGCTATGATTCAACACATAAGAATTTTTATTTGGATATTATACAACAGGATCCCTTATTTGGGGAAAAGCAGAAATTGCTCAAAATGAACAATTACTCCTTTTCTCACAATGTTTTCTAACTTTGAATTAAAGGGACTGAATCCCATATGAGAAAAAAGCGCAAAATTGTTAAAAATTGCTATTTCCTTGATGTTTTTGCATGTACGGCATTGAGATTTGCTGACTGATGTACTACAATATATGCACACTATTAATATTGCGGAGATTTTTCGTTATTTTGCATTGTAAAATCTACTGGGTTAGTAACCCAGTAAATCTAAAAATATCGCTGTATATTTATCACGTGATCACTACAACCGAATTGACAATCTCCTTCGCAGAGTTGTCGTTCCTTACACTCACGCCTACATGAATGTAATGAGTCGATAGTGTTAGAGAATGCCGAATTGAATCCACAAATTCAAATGAGCAAGAGGAAATTCCACGGTATTTTTAAACGGGAAAACACGGAGCGGACGTTTTTTTAACTGCTTATTTCCTATGAAATAATGAAAAACAAGAATTGTACGACCTTCTATAACATTCCGTTACATATATATATATCGACATATTTTGGATTAATTAGAATAATTATAAAATATAACGATTTTGGACCATTATGGTGTTCAGTCCCTTTAAGATTATTACTTCAATCTTAGCTTTCTATTGCAAACTCGAATGATAACCAGTGACAAACGGCTACGGAAATATCCGAGAGCTGACAGTAAAATACAGTGCATGCGCGATCAAGATGATTTTAAAACATGTCGAATTTGCGCAAGCCCATTGCACCAGTGGTAATTCTAAACACAACCAATATATGCGCGGGTGCTTATGCACGGGTGGCGCAATAATATAATGTAGCAGATGACTTTGAAAACATATATATATATATATATAATATATATAGAAAAAAACATGAAAACAATCTGTAGATAAAAGTTTAATTGTTTATAAGAGTTGAAAGTTGCTGAAGAAGAAATTGCTTCTTATGCACAATTTTTCCTTTTGTCACGTTTTTTAAAAGTTGCTTCATGCAGATGCGTCAGAAAGACTGTCTTCATGAAGGATCGATCGACAGGGATAATTTTTTATTTAATGCACAATGATTGAATGATTCTGTACTGTTCCCAAGTCGAAATGACATGTTAACCCTTTCTCACATATAGACGCCTTCTCTGACTCCTCTGCAGCATTATGACTTTTGAAAACATTGTGGCAAAAGGAGAAATTGCTCATAATATGAGTCCGATTTCTCACTTTGCCACAATTTTTTCAACTATTCTATAGTTGCATTTATATTAGAGATATTTTTAACATTTTTATCCAGATGTTTTTAAAGTCATCTGCTACAGTTGGAAAGGATTTTAAAATGCATTTTGAAATTTAACTAAAATTTAGTTGGATGAAATTTCAGGAGGAAAATCTCATTTTCTTAACCCTTTTCCTGATATAGACGTTTTCTGACGCCTCTGCAGCAGACAGCTTTTTGAAAACATGGTGACAAAAGAAGAAATTGCTCAAAACGAGCAATTTCTCCTTTTGACACAATGTTTTCCACTTTTAGTCATAGGTTATCCATTCAATTAAAGAGATTTTCTATTTTTTGACAAAATATGTTAAAATTTGTCTGCTGCCGAAATGTCGTATGAGGGAAAGGGTTAATACCGTTACCTTGAAACAAAGTTATGTTGAGTTAGATACATTTTACTTAAAACATGAGGTGAGAAGGAAAGGGTTAAACTGTACTTGCAAGGCATTATCATTAGAATGATCGATTTGAATTTGCACTGAAGCAAAACAAATTACACTGTAATAATTGTTTGTAAATTGTAATTTCAGATATACTGGACTGATACGTGTTAAATTCTTACAGACAGATAAAAAAGGCCTTACTTACATTTACCACATGGAAGAGGAGGAGAAAACCAATGGATTATAAAATATGTGAACAAATTATTCAGCAAGGATTCTCTTTTCAAAATAAAACAGTCTCTTGGGTAACAGAGAATATAAGTTGGCCATGACTGAAATAGTGATCAATTTGAAAACTTTAATTTTGTGCATTGACTAGTTAATGATCACCATGGAAACTGTGGTTGCCATAGCGATTGGAATCTTAGCAACAATCTTCTGTGCCTCTGTGGTTGGATTACTCATTGTGTGTAAGCATAAATGTCGCCGACAGAAAGACCTGCTGACACAGCAGATGAGGGATACCAGGTATATTACATTTACCCTTTCCCACATACAGCAAGTCTGCAGCAGACGATCTAGAAATCTATCTAAGTTGAGGCTTTCCAACATGCCAGTATACCAAATCTACAGCAGATGACTTTGAAAACATCTAGGCAAAATTATCAAAAAATTATCTTCAAATGAACATTTATATTAAATATTGTAAAGAGTTGAACGTATTGTGACAAAATCATTTTGCAACAGTGTTTTTCGAACATTGTCTGCTGCAATACCTTCATACATATTAAATTTACTGGATTGATTGGAATTAAGTGCCAATTTCAGGGAGTATTGCAGTTACATCATAACAGCCCCATATCTAAATTACCCAGTGTTTCATGGCTTTTTGGTACACAAACAGTGAATACTTTCTTTCGTACATATTTTTAAAATTACTGGATTGATTGGAATTAAGTGTTGCTTTCAAAAGTTGTGTAGTTACATCATGCCAGCCCCTTATCTTACCCAGAGTTGGACATGGCTTTTAATGGTACACAAGCAGTGAGTGATACACAATATTTTTGCCCCGGTAACTACCAGTTGAAGACAAATGACGTTAATCACAAGATGCAGTTACAACCGTTTTGCATGAAGCCATTGAATGGCTTTTGTCAGTTATCAGAAAAACTAAGTGGCCTAGCCTCCCTTATATGGATGCCATCTAATGCCTCTGAACATTTGAAGTGGGAGGTCTTTAGTAACCCTGTGGATGCCACGGTTTTCCAAGATATATGCGCTTAACCCTTACACATATGCACTTTCCATTTGACTAATCTGCAGTAAACGTCTTTTCAAAACAGCATGGCAAACGACAACATTGCTCATGATTAACAATTTCTCTTTTGCCACAATGTTTTCAACTCTATTCAATAAAAAAATTTCATTTATAGAACTTTTTACATAATTTCGAGGACATTTAACCAGGTTGTCTGCTGCAGATATGTTTGTATGTCATACAGGGACAATGTTTCAGATTGTGAGAACTGTTTACCGTACATGGACTGTACAGATCACATTATATTTCCTCAGATGTTTTCAAGGCAGGTGGTTCTTATAAAAAGAGTTAACCCTTTCCCTTTTGCATCTGCAACAGTTTACTTTTTAATATAAATTGGCAAAAGGATAAATTGCTTTTCATGACCAATTTCTCCTTTTGTCACAATGTTTTCAACTCTAATCAGTAATAAAAGTTCAAAGTAAAGATATACTCCAGTTTTTCTTAGATGTTTTCAAAGTTGTCTGTTTAATTTAATTTGTAAAATGTGGGAAAGGGTTAAAGTATAATTGTCCATGTAAGCCTGTCTAATATGACCGACTGCAAACAATGCCTTTCAAGTTTGATATATGACAGACGCTCGTTTACAGAGACCAACATTTTTCTCTTTTTAAATATATACCGTACATTTCTAATTTAACCCTTTCACTCATACATCATTTCTGAACAAACAAATTTTTAAGAAGATCTAGATGAAATTTGGAAAGAATCCTTTATTACAAGTTTGATCATTGAATAGAGTTGAAAAATTATTGCAAAAGGAGAAATTGCCCATTATAAGCAATTTCTCCTTTTGCTGTATTGTTTTCAACTTTATGCTATTTTTTAGCCATTTCATTAATAGAGAGTTTCCATAGGTTTAACAAAATTCTTTAGAAGTCATCTGCTGCAGATTTGATGTATGTGAGAAAGGGTCACAAAATACAATATCAGATTAATGTCAATTAGAAGGAGTGAAATAATGAAATGCCTTGTCATGCTTTTAATTTAATGATTTACATTCCTCTGGTTTGACTTGTTATCGCTTAACATGCTGGGAATCACATCTATAGCTTCGGAGAAATGGAACCTGGCTTCAAGGGTTCGATCCCCAGTTGCGGTTGTCATGGTGGAGTGCCCTTCTCAAGGTACATTTCCTAGCCTAGTACTGGTTTGATTACCCAGGGATTATTGAATAATGTTGAAAATGCATAAAACCAATTAATACTAGAACTTCATATTCTGAATTTTGAAAATGGACTTTTTTTTTAAAGTCTGTAGCCAATTCTAGAATATCAAGACAAAAATGTTGAGTTTAACAGTTAGTCAACAGTCTGTGCAGATGTCAGAGGGAGCTGCGGCTTGCTCTATGCTGCTTCACAAATCATGACAAAAAGTAGAAAACATTGTGGCAAAAGGAGAAATTGCACGTTCTGTGCAATTTCTTCCTTTGTCACTATGTTTTCAAAAATCCGTCTGCTGTAGAGGCGTTAGAAAGCGTCTATATGAGGGAAAGGGTTAAGAAATTTAGAATATTATTTAGTTGCTAGTGGCATAGTTAGGTCAGGTGCTCGAAAATACAACTTATTGACTGACCATTTCCCAAATATAGACACACACCTTTTGAAGGTGACAGACTTGAAAACATTGTGTAAAAAAAGGAGAACTTGCTCATTTTGCCATAATAATTTCAACTCTAACTTTGCCTATTTTCTATTTATAGAGTTTTTGCGTAGATAAGTTGTCTCAGTAAGTGCAGATTTGTTTTTATGATAAAGGGTTAAGAAAGCTGGCACTACATAAAGATTGATTGTACCAATGTGCTTACATTTTCTCCTAACAACGGAAAGGTACAAAACTACAAGAGAAAGTTGATGCAACGCATCAATGTCGCCGGAAATCCATACTGCAGTTATGCATAACACTAACATTATAGTAGTTGAATAAACAGTTATCAACTGAGGGGCATTTTGGAACATCAGGGGTGGGGTCAAGTGAAAATGTATCATAACTTGCATTGTTTTGTCAACGAAGTGAATGATAATTGAAGCCTTTCATTGTTTATGATCAATCTCCAGTCCAAAGTAGGTTGACCATACACACAACCAACTAATTATTGATCATAAACAGTAATGGAAATGAGTAATCTTGCGAATCATTAGTCTTAGTATGTATACAGTGCTTTCATTAAGGAATAATTATAAGATTTGTGAATTCCACATACACTTTTCAAGATGTTTGTCAGAATATTTGAATTTTATTATTTTTCAATAAAACCACAAAACAGACAATTTAGGATTTGCATACAATAGCACGTCATTTTACCTTTCCTCTATTAAAGTCAACAGTGGACACCTTTGCAGCAATATACTTTTAAAACAATGAGATAAGGGTTAAATCGCTGAAGACATGAGTTTTCTCTTTTTCTCAAAATGATATTAGCTTGGCATCCTAATTAATTATTATGTCATACTTTAACAAATGTTGAAATGTAGTCCAATATTTATAAATTAGACCACCTTCGAAATATTATATCAACTAAACAGTTAAATCTCATTGAAATTGTTGTATAATTTAAACTTAATTTCGAACATAAACTGAGCCCTACAACATGTTAATTTATTTTAATTCTTTCCTTCAACTACTCATGTTTTAAAATTATATTATGATGAGCGCCCTAGTGTCAATGATGCATAACAATATGCAGATCGGAAGCAATATGCCTTTAGGGAATTAAATGACACATTTAAAATTGTCAAGGACGAAATAATTTTGTACGAAAAAAGACCCGATTCGTGACCCACATTCTTCTTCGCAGAGGTGTTGTTCTTGAAACTCTCTTTATAGGCAGAGAGTGTTCGTTCAAAGTCATTTTTCTATTAAAACCAGTTTTATCTCGGTTTGTTCTTTTCTTCATTTGTTTCGAACCAAGAAAACATTTTAAATCACCTATGATGTATTATTTGTAAGTGAGTGTAAAGAGCGGCTCTCTGCAAAGGAGATTGATCTACGCAGTTGGTATTTGCGAGTCACGCGATCAACAGATTTAGCTTAGAAACAGTTCATATTTTAGATATACATGGATAAACATTATTAAATGCCTTCTTCACAAATCAAGACATCTCTTTGAACATGAAAATAACATTCAGTAAGTTAAAATTGCCATTAAAAGGAGAATATTCGAGAATATGCAAGCAGGTGCGTGTATATAAACAAATTAGACTGTGTGACGTAAAGGTATGTAGTTATCGCCTTTTGATTACATGTAGTATATAGTGTAAAATAAAGTATACCAGTCTAGCTAATAGGGACTGTTTTGTCTTCGTAAATAAAACAAAAAAACATAAATGCGAGTCAAAATAAAGAAACTTAAAATACCTGAAACATCGGAATATTTATTTCATTTTAGATGTGTCATTACTTTGTGTTTTTAAACAAACACAATTGTGATATGTTCAAGACATCTAAATGTGTTTCTTTCTAATAATAATCCCCCCTCCCATGTGATTTCCGAAAACCTATTAAAAATAGAAGTCGCGGGCTTCTGCCCGGCGACTAATAATTTTAGTTTAGCCCTTTCCCACATACAGCAAATCTGCAGCAGACAGCTTTGAAATCACCAAGGTAAAACACTGAAAATCTCTTTAATTGAAGGAATAGTTATTGAAAAAAGCTGAAAACATTGTGACAAAAGAAGAAATTACTTGTTTTGAGCAATTTCTTCTTTTGTCACAATGTTTTCAAAAGTTGTCTGCTGCAGAGGCATCAGAAAGTGTCTATATGTGGGAAGGGGTATTAAGGCACTTAGAAATCTGATCTAAACAAAATAATTTTCATAGACGACCTTATTTTGATATTTGTGAGGATGTTATTTAATAGTGTCTGGTGTATTTTCATTTGAATGACACAGGTAAAATAACAATTAATTGTTAAAGATAATTTACTGATTATTAATGGTGACTCCAACCTGCCTTTGTTAACCCTTTCTCACAAACAGATGCTTTCTGATGCCTCAGCAAAAGACGACTTTTGGAAACTTTGTGGCAAAGAGAGAAATTCCTTATGACGTGTAATAAAACTTTTGTCACAATGTAGCAAATTTTCAATAATTGTTATTTCATATTTATAAAGAGAGCTTCAGGAGTTTCGGAGTTGTCTGCTGCAGATTTTATGTATATAAGAAAGGTTAGCAAAAACACTTAACAATTTTAACATCAAATTTGAAACGTTAGGTTAAGGAATTCAATATGTATTTTAAAAGTTTTAAAAACAGACAGACGTACTGCAAATTTAGTCATTACTACTAATTCTTGTTGAAATGGAATCCACCGTGGTCGAGTGGTTAGCGTTGGGTATTTGAAAGCGGGTATCCCGGTTTTGATCCCCAGTCGCGGCACAATGGTCATAGTGGAGTGCCCTTTGGCAAGGTGCATTTTCTAGCCTAGTACTGGTTTGTTTAACCAGGGATCATGAATAAGTGAACTGGTGCCGTGATATAACTGAAATAATGTTGAAAGCGGCGTAAAACCCCAATAAAACAATAAAACTTGTTGAAATTCCTCATGATTTTCATGTGACATGTCCTAATCTTATACAATGAAAATAAGTTAATCCTTTCCCACTTGCAGATGCATTTTGATACATCTTAACCATTTCCCTCATACGGCAATTCTGCAGCGGACGACTTTGAACGTATTTTGGCAAAAAATAGAAAATCTCCATAATTGAATGGATAACCTATGACAAAAAGTGGAAAACATTGTGGCAAAAGGAGAAATTGCATGTTTTGTGCAATTTCTTCTTTTGTCACTATGTTTTCAAAAAGCCGTCTGCTGCAGAGGCGTCAGAAAGCATCTATATGAGGGAAAGGGTTAAGCTGGTGACTTTTGCTCATTATAAGCAACTTCTCCGTTTGCCACAAAGTTGTCAATTCTATTCCAAACTTACACTTTTAGATCACCTGAGCAAGAAATTATGATCGTCCTTGGTCCGTTGTTCATTGTCCGGTTGTCAACATCTTCTCCTCTGTAACTAGTGGGTCAATTGGGATGGAACTTTACAGAAAGCATCCTCCGAATGTCCTCACCAAAATTCTTTCAAATTTGTTTTATCCATGTAGAATTTCTTCTGGTGAACCTGCAGATTCCTGCAACCTGTGTTGATTGGTTAACAAATATGGCCATCTTATTTTAAATAATAATTCTGAAAGGATCTGACAAATTTTCAACTTATTTTGAAGTTTTCGTTTTGACCTTTGACCTCTAAGTGTGACCTTGACTATTGAGCTACAGGCCTGGGTCTTGTGCGCACCACGCCACATCATCATGGTGAACGTTTGTGCCAAGTTTCTTTGAAATCCTATGATGCATGGTAGAAATGTGGGCTTGACAAGGTACAGTCCTATCAAATAGTACTCATTTTGACATTTGACCTCTAAGTGTGACCTTGACAATTGAGGTACAGGCCTGGGTCTTGTGCGCGACACGCCACCTCATCATGGTGAACGTTTGTGCCAAGTGTTTATGAAATCCTATGATATGATACATGGTTGAAATGTGGGCCGGACAAGGTACAGTCCTATCAAATAGTACTCATTTTAACCTATGACATCTAAGTGTGATCTTGACATTTGAGGTACAGGCCTGGGTCTTGTGCGCGACATGTCGCCTCATCATGGTGAACGTTTGTGACAAGTTTCTTTGAAATCCTATGATGCATGGTTGAGATGCGGGCCGGACTGTTTGATAGGACTACCTTGTCCGGCCCGCATCTCAACCATGCATCTTAGGATTCTCAAGTTACTGGACACACATGTTCACCATGATGAGGTGGCTTGTACCTCAAAGGTTAAGGTTACACTCAAAGGTCAAAATGTGTACTGTTTGATAGGACTACCTTGTCTGGCCCGCATCTCAAGTAACTCAGTACACATGTACATGATGAGGCAGCGTGTCATGCACAAGACCCAGGTATGTACCTCAAAGGTCAAGGTCAGACTTGGAGGTCAACGGTCAAAATGAGTACTGTTTTATAGGACTACCTTGTCCGGCCCGCATTCCAACCATGCATCTTAGGATTCTCAATTTACTGGACACACATGTTCACCATGATGAGGTGGCTTGTATCTCAAAGGTCACGGTCACACTCAGAGGTTAAAGGTCAAAATGAGTACTGTTTGACAGGACTGCCTTGTCCGGCCTGCATGTTCACCATGGTGAGGTGGCGTGTCACGCACAAGACCCAGGCATGTACCTCAAATTCAAGGTCACACATGCTTGAATGGATTTTGATATAACTTCATTATTGGTAGGGGGACTTTTGTATTGCTTACGACATTAACTTGTTTTGGTTGGTATGACAAATTGCATTGTCTAACTCGGATGAGCGATCCAGGGCCATCATTTGGCCCTCTTGTTATTTAGAGAGATTTTATTTCCATATTTTTACCAAGATGTTTTCCAATTTGTTGCATTGTGGGAAATAGTTATTTTACAAACTACAGGGGACATTTTAGCCGTGGGAAAATGTACCAGGCAAGCTTTGTTAAAGTGTTATCAAGCGCTTCATATTAACCCTTTCCCACATACAGCAAATCTGCAGCAGACGACTTTGAAAACATCTAGGCAAAAACACAGAAAATTCCTTTAACCCTTTCCCTCATACGACAATTCTGCAGCAGACGACTTTGAACGTATTTTGGCAAAACATAGAAAATCTCCATAATTGAATGGATAACCTATGACAAAAAGGGAAAACATTGTGGCAAAAGGAGAAATTGCACGTTTTGTGCAATTTCTTCTTTTGTCATTATGTTTTCAAAAAGCCGTCTGCTGCAGAGGCGTCAGAAAGCGTTTATATGAGGGAAAGGGTTAAACGAAAGAACAATAATTGAAATAGAGTTGAAAACATCGGGACAAAAGGAGCAATTTCCTCTTTTGTTGCCTTGTTTTCAAAAAGCTGTCTGCTGCAGAGGCGTCAGAAAGCGTCTATATGAGGGGAAGGGTTAAACGGTTGTAAGTTCATTGACATTCTTGTCACTAGATGTAGTTACAACCATTTTGCGTGAAACCCTCTATATAAGTACAGCAGCCTGTTCAGATCTTAACCCTTTCCCTCATACGACAATTCTGCAGCAGACGACTTTGAACATATTTTGTCAAAAAATAGAGATTCTCTTTAATTGAATGGATAACCTATGACTAAAAGTGAAAAACATTGTGGCAAAAGGAGAAATTGATCATTTTGAGCAATTTCTTCTTTTGTCACAATGTTTTCTAAAAGCTGTCTGCTGCAGAGGCATCAGAAAGCATCTATATGAGGGAAAGGGTTAATACATGTATCTAATCAGGCATATATATCCGAATCTATTTGATTCATTAGAAATGTCTGAAAAGCATACATGTTAGGGATGTTTTAGCCCTGTAGATCTTGATCAGACTGTACTGAATATGCCGTAAATGTCACATATATAGGCTCATCTGGGTCTACATTATTCACATATGCCATGTTGTACCTCTTTGCATGCCAGACCAGCTGTTTGAGATGAGTTTTAATGTAGCTGAATTAATTGGTTGATTTATATATGTCAATTTAGTTTGTATTAGTATATTATGATGTGTTTGACAGTAAAATTGGAGACTAGGGGGTTACTCTAACCCTTTCCCACATACATCAAATCAGTAGCAAACAACTTTGAAAATGATAAGGCTAAAGCATGGGAAATTTCCTTCACCCTTTCCCACATGCAACAAAATCATCTTGATAAAAAATTGGTTAACCTTTAAATAAGAATTTAATCATTAAATTGAGTTAAAACATTTTGGCAAATGGAGAAATTGTTCTTCATGAGAAATTTCTCCTTTTGCCAAAATATTTTAACTCAATTTAATGATGGCATCTGTTAAATTTATACAAGATTTTCAAACTTTTGAATATATACATAACCTGTTCTGAGTGATTTCTTCTTTTGCCAAACTGTTTTTAAAAGTAATTTGATAGAAATAACTCAAAATGCATCTAGATGTGAGAAGGGTTAACCAACGCTATAGACTGCATACAATCCTTAAATGGGGTTACCTATAGACTGGAAACAATTCCTTAAATAAGTTACATGTAGACCAGAAATATTTCCTCAATATTTATAGACTGGAAACAATCCTTAAATAAGTTACATATCCCTTAATATTTATAGAATGGAAACACTGCCTAAATAATGATTGCCTTGGAACACTGCCTTAATATTTATAGACTTTAAACGCTGCCTTAATATTTATAGACTTTAAACAATGCTTTAATATTTATAGACAGGAAACACTGCCAAAAATCAAGGAAGATAACTTTATAACTTTATAATGCAAATTATGGCCCTTTTTTAACTTAGAAATTCTGGTTAAAGTTTTGCATGCAACTAAATTAGGTCTAAGTCTAAGTAACTAATAAGGGGTGGAATAATCAAGCGTGCCGTCTTACTTATTTTTTGTCTTTTTTACAGACCTGATTTACAGCTAATTGAAGACGAGCCCAGGCGATCAAGGGCAGAACTAGAACTTGATGAAGTGGAGGTAGCCAACCCTAAACTAGATCAAATGCTCAAAGATGAAAGATGGGTGGATGATGCTACGTAAGTTTATTATCCCCTTCCTACATCACAACTAACTGGCTGGGGTAAGGATAAATGGAACAGTAGTACTTGTAATATACCCAGAAAACACCGTGATTTATAACTGAAAACTTGTTGAAAGCAACGATAAACACCACACAATTCAATTCAACTCTCTATATATAAGATATCACATATAAACACACTTTGCCACTTATAAATCAAATTCGCAATTTTGCCACACTGTTTTCAAAAGTTGTCTTGGCTTCGAAAGAATGTTGTGTAAGTACTGGTGTGGGAAAGCCAGGAAAACATGGGTAGGTGCACTGACCGCCGTGATATGACCAAAGCTGTTGAAAGCGGCGTTAAACTCCAAACAAACAAATCAAAAGTTGTCTACTGCAGACCTGTGTCAGAAAGCATCTACATATAGGGGACTAGATAACAGGTCTTTTCCCCACAATATTTCTCTTATTACTCAACCAAATCACTGAGACGATTCTTTTGAGTACCCACAACATAGGGTTTGAATGTCAAATAAGGATTTTAGAACATGAAAAATGCCCATTATCTAGAGCTCTATACATACATGTAGGAAAGGGTTAACCCTTTCCCTCATACGACAATTCTGCAGCAGACGACTTTGAACATATTTTGTAAATAAATAGAAAATCTCTATAATTGAATGGATAACCTATGACTAAAAATGGAAAACATTGTGTCAAAAGGAGAAATTGCACGTTTTGTGCAATTTCTTCTTTTGTCACTATGTTTTCGTATCTATATAGCCGTCTGCTGCAGAGGCGTCAGAAAGCGTCTATATGAGGGAAAGGGTTAAGATAACCTTCCAATTTACCTTAGCTATTATCAAAAAATGAAAATAAACAGTGGAGGTCATTCCGGTGTGAAATTGTAACTCTATCATAACAAAATGGGAAGAGGAGCCTGAGTACTTAATCTCAATTATAGTTCACCATTTCCAAACATTTTATACATGTTGGCATATAACCCTTTCCCTCATAAAGACATTTTCTGACACCTCTGCAGACGACGGCTTTTTGAAAACATGGCGACAAAAGAATTAATGGCTCAAAACAAGCAATTTCTCCTTTGTCACCCTGTTTGCAACTCTATTCAATTATTGTACTTTTATTTAAATGGAGTTTCCATTTTTTTTTTCTGGTATGTTTTCAAAGTGGTCTGCTGCAGATTTGTTGTATGTGGGAAAGGGTTAATATTGAAGATGAGGCGCCTTTATCAAATTTTAGTCATACAACAAATCTGAGCAAGACATTTTTGAGTATATATATATACATGTATATATATATATGTGGAAACATTTCTGTAAATGAAAGTCAAATAATTAAATAGATTTGAAAAATTGTGGCAAAAGGATATATTGCTCATTATAAGCCACTTCTCCTTTACTCGCAATGATTTTAAAATTTCCATCTACAGAGGTGTCAAAATGCGAGAGTATGAGGGAAAGGGTTACATTTCACATTTAAAAAATATTAAAACATATTTGAAATAGTGCATTCAAAGTAATTGTTACTTTTATCAAGTCTGTCCTTTCTTTTGTTGATATGTTACTATCAAACACTCTTCCGCTAATCTTCTAAACCTGATAAAGAACTCATGAATACTATATAATTAAATCATGTAATCTTTATTTCCTCGAATATATGAAGATCACTATGATAAACAAAGAAAAAGAAAGGTTACACACAAACAAATAATATCTCTTTAAATTACCACACTTATATCAGAGCCAGTGCCTATCATCTGATAGAAAAAATTGAAAACAACCGTAGAACAAAATAAATGCACGGAAGAAGAGTTCAAGGTGAGTTAATATACTTCAAGTGTTAGAAATATAGGAAATGAGAATTTTCTTATTGATAAATGCATCCTCACCTGCAAATGCTTATCTAATCCCCTCAAAAATCCCCTAAAAAGCAGAGTCAACTTTCTTTCCGACGTTTAACAAAAGTCAATGTGACATGCGTCATTCGTCTTCCACCAATGGGCTAAGTCTATGTGGAAAAGCAGCCAGTTGCTTGGGAAGATTGTTGTGTGGAGTACTGGTGTAAGAAAACCAGGAAATACGTGTGTAGGTGAACTGGCCGCCGTGAAATGACTGAGAAATTGTTAAAAACAGTGTTAACCCTTTTCCTCATACGGCAATTCTGCAGCAGAAGACTTTGAACGTATTTTGGCAAAAAATGGAAAATCTCCATAATTGAATGGATAACCTATGACAAAAAGTGGAAAACATTGTGGCAAAAGGAGAAACTGCATGTTTTGTGCAATTTCTTCATTTGTCACTATGTTTTCGAAAAGCCGTCTGCTGCAGAGGCGTCAGAAAGCGTCTATATGAGGGAAAGGGTTAAACCCCAATCAAGCAATCAATTAGGCAATCAATAAATCAATCAATCAAGCAATTAATCAAGCAATCAAACAATCAAAAGCAGAGTCCTGTTATATATACAAAGGATAATAAACAAAGGTTTCCTGTTAGGTCACATGTTTATTGGTAGTTTCCCATATTGATATGGGGTTATACCTGAAACCATTCAGTTTAATTCTGTTTAGTTGGCCTACATTCAAACTAGAATTTAATTGGTAATTTTGTCATTTGTGAAAGTATCTCCAAAAATGGCGCATTGTTATTCTTAATCCTATTGTTAAAACCAGCTGAAAGTGGCCTGGCCTAATTGTGCATGCAAGTTGGTTTAGCCAGAATATTCACTGTTTTTATTGTTAAAAAGGTCTTTTTTGTTTGAGATAAATTGTTTGTGAGATTTGACTTTTGGGGGAGAGGGAATTGTATTGGTATTTTGTGTAATAGCTGTTACAACATTATTGCATTAAACTTTAATACACACAGCAAATATGCAGCAGACGACTTTGAAAACATAAGACGCAAAAATATGAAAAATGTAAGAATTGAATAAAGCCACAATGTTTTCAAAAGTCATCTGTATGTGAGAAAAGGCTTAACCCTTTCCATCATATGACAATTCTGCAGCAGACGACTTTGAAAGTATTTTGTCAAAACATAGAAAATCTCCATAATTGAATGGATTACCTATGACGAAAAGTGGAAAACATTGTGGCAAAAGGAGAAATTGCACGTTTTGTGCAATTTCTTCTTTTGTCACTATGTTTTCAAAAAGCCGTCTGCTGTAGAGGCGTCAGAAAGTGTCTATATGAGGTAAAGAGTTAACCCTCTTCCTGATAGGGATGACTTTAGATGCAAACTTTCTAAAAAATATTGCTGAGAAAACAGAAACTGCTTAAATTCAACAATTTATCATTTTCCCAAAATGTTTTCCTTCAACTCCATCTAATAATTGTACATTAAAAAAACCTCTAAAACTATATCATAAGGGAAATGAATAACCCATAACAATCCTGAAAGTCTTATGGTTAACCCTTTCCCTCATACGACAATTCTGCAGCAGACGACTTTGAACATCTTTTGTCAAAAACTGGAAAATCTCTGTAATTGAATGGATAACCTATGACTAAAAGTGGAAAACATTGTGTCAAAAGGAGAAATTGCACGTTTTGTGCAATTTCTTCTTTTGTCACTATGTTTTCAAAAATCCGTCTGCTGTAGAGGCGTCAGAAAGCGTCTATATGAGGGAAAGGGTTAAGGTATCCACTTCTGGAGCAGGAGGCCAAAAGTTCTAATCCCAGTGGCAACACGTGGGTTCGTTCTGATATGGCCGGTTAGTTACATGTAGCCGTCTGATAGTTAACCCTTTCCATCATATAGATGCTTTCTGACGCCTGCAGCAGACGGCTTTTTGAAAACATAGTGATACGTGGTTGTCTCTTAACTCATAAATGGCTGACCCTTTCAATATGGTTATCACATTAATGAACAAACATTTTACATGTATTATTATTGTCCTTTCAGCGGTCTTGTTCCACACTGCATATCAATTTTAAGGACGTGTCATCATCTGACAGAGCGCCTTGTTGGCATGACGATGTCTAATGCAGATAAAATTCGAACGGAAGAACTGTTAACAGATATCGTAAACATAGCAAAGAAAATAAACCCCCGCGTAGATGAAGTAGTACAAACAATGTACGCGCCATTAGATCCAAGGTTGTTGGAAGCAAGGTCAGTAGCAATCACATTAAAATCAGACCTAAAATTCACCAGCTTATATATAGATCTGATGACTGCCCATATGGGTAGTCTCATATTGACCTTTTCGTCAGCCACTCAAAATGTCAATTATCAAATCTTTCAGTATAAATCTGGCAGGTTAACCTGTATGAATAAATGATGCAGACAAGCTGTGACTATCGAGTGCTCCGATTGTTTAGCACGGGCGTTTGTTGTATCGTGCATTTTCATTGGATATAAAAATCGAGCATGTCGAGGGCTTGACGTAAAACAGTTGTAACTAAAAACCTATTTTGAAAACCCTAGTTTAGAGGCCATTTTGACCATTTTGTAAACAATGCAAATTTAGGTGCCATTGCTCACAAACCTAAATTTCCATTTTTTACCAAGATTTTTTTTTTTAACGTTTATAAAGACATTATGGCGAGGTGATTAACCTTGGTGAAAAAATACCAATTTTAGTTACAACCGTTTCACGCCAAGCCCTTGATGTGCTCATGAGTATTTATGTGTGTATACGGTCAATTTGAGACAACCTTTATTTGGGGTATGTAGTCAGATCTAACATACATACAGCGATGTATAAAATTGTTCCCAGAGGTGTAGATTGGGATGAGTAAAAGTGTCCCTTTCCCACATACAGCAAACCTGCAGCAGATGACTTTGAAAGTATTTCTTTTTTAAAAATGTAGAAATTCTCCTTTTAACCCTTTCCAAAATACAACAAATCTGCAGCGGCGACTGAAAATGTCTACACAAAAATATGAAAAAACCTCTATAATTGTAGGTATAATTACTGAAAAAAGTTGAAATCATTGTGGCACAATGAGAATTTGCTTGTTTTGAGCAATTTTTCCTTTTGTCATGATTTTTTTAAAAGTTGACTGCTGCAGATGCGTCAAAATGCATCTATAGATGGAAAAGGGATGACAGAATAGTTATTGATACAAGTTGTTGTAATTGGGAAAGGGATCCTTCTGACCTAGGTCTCTGTGGGTTTTTTTACTTGCAGGTGTACAGCCTTAGTGCTGTCAGTGAGTCATCTAGTCCTAGTCACCAAACATGCCTGTAGATTGTCTGGGAACCTAGACTGGATAGACCAATCAATAGCTGATGTAGAAGATCACCTTAAAGTAAGTCACATTTCTATCATTTAACCCTTATCCCTACATATAGTTCATCATGAGCCATTTCCTTTTTTTGTCACAATGATTTCAACTCTGTTCAATAATGTAACTTTCATTTATAGAAAGTTTCCATAATTGTTTGCCTAAATGTTTTAATTAAAGTCAGCTGCTGGAGATTTGTTATATGCAGGTTAGGGTTATATATTTACATTGATGTGATGATATGTTTACATCGTAGATAATACAATCTGACCTAACTAACTAGATTGATAGACTTTGTTTACTTCGACATTTGTTAACCCTTTCCCTCACTTTCTGATGCCTCTGCAGCAGACGGCTTTTTGAAAACATAGTGACAAAAGAAGAAATTGCTCAAAACGAGCAATTTCGCCTTTTGCCACAATGTTTTCCACTTTTGGTCATAGGTTATCCATTCAATTATAGAGATTTTCTATTGTTTGACAAAATATGTTCAAAGTCGTCTGCTGCAGAATTGTCGTATGAGGGAAAGGGTTAACCCTTTCAGACATACAACAAATCTGCAGCAAACGACTTTGAAAACATCTGGGCAAAAAGATTGAAAATTTCTATTAATGAAAGAATGATTATTCAATAGAGTTGAGAACAATGTGACAAATGGAGAAATTGCTCATAATTTCTACTTTTGACAAAATGTCATCAACACTAACAAGCTGCAGATGTGGGTAAGTAAATACTATGATAATTTAAACCCTTTCCCACTTAACGAGTTTTACTTGCTACAAATGTAATGAGTTTTACTTGCTATACAATTGAGTTACTTATCCTTCTTATGTAGGTCCCATGTTATGTGTCCCTGAAATAGCATACACATCTACACATGTATACATTTGACTGTGAGATACAACCCTTTCCTACATACATGAAGTCTTCAGCAGACAACTTTGAAAACATCTAGATAAAAATATGATAAAATCTCTATATATTAAAACATGGTTATTAAAAAGAGTCAAAAGCATTGTGACTAAAGCCGAAATTGGTCATCGTCGACAGCAGATGCTTTAAACAGCATGTGCAAGTGGGCAAGGGTTACCTACGGTAAGAACTAGAAATGTTAAAGTGTATTTTGTTATACTGAGTGGAAAGCTTGTTAATTCTGCTAAAAAATATATGAGTTGTTTCACAAGAAAACCAACATCGTTGACTCTGCGTAAAGTATTGACCCAGGTCTGTCTTAGCATGCTGCGCAGGCTAACCCGGACGGACACTTTTCGCCTCCTGTGTATTTTCTGTTTCAGGAATCACTACTCTATACCTTTATCCTCCCGAGACAGAATGCGTTGGCCAGGATTAGCCTGTGCAGGCTGATCTGGGTTGATACATTACACAGAGTCCATAATGATGGTTTTCTCATATACATTTGTTGATGTTTTATTATTGTTTTCTGTCACCAGGTATTACAAGAAGCAAGTTTTAACCTCGCCCCGGATGTGAGAATGCCTTCAAGTTCGATGACATCGGGTGATCTTCAACAGCCAATTATTAACCAGATCTCGACACCTAGTGAATCTTCACAAGTGTAAATAAAAACTCACTGGTCATTCCACATAATGTGCTGTGCAATTTTCTTTTGTTGATATTTTGTAACCCATACAAAAATAATTTAATGCATTCCAAAATACATTGATGTAGCTACAAATACTCAATGCTATGTCAACTGTTAATTGTTGTTATAAATGGCAGTTCTTTTGCAAAAGAAAAAACAATGACTTGGACTGCCAGTGAATAAGTTCTTTTATCTTTTTGTTGTGTTATTCTTATTTTTGTGTTACAAGGAGGTTGTAAAAACACTAGCATTCCAACTCATTTATTATTGCCATCGTAACCGTATTACAGTTATCCATTGTTTAAAGACAATTATTTGTGCAGAAGAAACAACAGCAAGCTAATCTTTCATTAGCAATTAAGAAATATACTGAAATGTGTTTCTAACATAAAAGTAACTCACTTGTGACAAATACTCATCATTTTATTTGGTTTATGTTATATCGGATTTTTTTTTTTTTTTTTTTTTTCGGTTTTTACAAGATGTTACAAAGAAGGCAAGAAGTGTTGCAAATCTGTGATGTGGTATTATAATGTAGAAATTATTGTAAACAGTGCTGGGACCAAAAAAGTATGCTTTACAAACATTGAAGACCAAGGTCCGTCGGCACATTCACAAATGAAGATCTACTTTTGTTAAAGTACAGGTCTTACTATGAAGAATATTCAAACTTGGTGTATGTACATAGTTGTAAAGAAATGTTAGGTGGGTATTTAACACTTTCTCACATACAATCGCTTTCTTATGCCCCAGCAGCGATTGAGGTTTGAAAACATTGTGGCAAAAGGAGAAATTACTCAACATGAGCAATTTCTCCTTGTGTCACAAGTTTTCAAGTCTGTTCAATAATTATACTTTCATTAGCTTGTCTATTTTTCGAAGAGAAAAAGTCAGGGTATTGCGATACCCTTTGCATCTGTGTCATCAGCGTTGACACAAAGCTTTTAATCTTACCTCATAACTCAAAAACATTCATCATTTTCAAATGAAACTTGGTACACATGTTCCTAGGATTAAAACGCATGCTTTAATAATTAATGTCCCCTTTTTTACTTTGAAAAAAGCAGGTTTGCGTTCGCTTGCGGCACTTTTGTCTATATTTCCACCTTTATGCTTTTAAAGTTGTCTGCTGCAAATTTGTTGCATGTGGGAAAGGGTAAAAAATAGATAAAATTGTGTGACGTCAGTGGAGAGCTGCTACATGTACTACAGTGTTGAAGCTGACAACAGTCTTGGCAATAAATAGGGTGGTCAGCATATGGTTGCACAAGCAAATGCATTGTACCAGCGGTACCTATATAATGTCTGTTGGTGTAATTTTAAAGTTTTAAAATGCAATTATTAACTTAAAATATACATGTATTTTTGCCATTTTCACTAAATCATCACCGTTTGCAAGTGTATAAATGTAGTTTCCTGTGGATTTGCGTAAAGCTTTTTTTAACTGTATCTGAGCACAAGGTGATCTATTTTCATTACAGTGCAGTGTCAAAAATTTCAATAAATAACATCTCTCAAACCACTGGGCCAATATCAAACAAATATCACAGGACTATTCCCTTGTGGCTCTCGTTCATATTTTAAAGATTTTAATTTTATGTAGAACTCTGAACGAAACGAGGTAAAACCTCTCCCCTGAAACTGTTTGTCTGATTTCAAAGCAATATAGCAGAAAAGGTTTCTTAGATGACTCTCTATGAAAACTGTTCAAGCAATTTCAATGTTTTAAAATGTTTGTAAAACAACCCTTTTCTTCATACAGGTGCTTTCAGAGGCCTTTGCAGTAGACGACTTTTGAAAACATTGCGTGAAAGGAGATATTGTCCAAAGTGTGAAATGTTTCCTTTTGCCACAGTTTTCAGCAATTACACTGTCATTTTAGCTCAACTGCATGCGTCAACTTTTTCCTCCTGGCTAATTGAGATGAAACTTCATAGGAAGCATACTCTCAATGTCCTCTCCTAAATTACTTATTTTTATAAACTTCTTCTCCTCCTAAACTGGTTGGCCGATTTATAAATAATTTTGTAGAAATGTTCCTTTGGTAACCCTCTTCCTTCAAGCCATGTTGATTGGCTGAAAAACATGGTCACCAGGGTGCGGAGCTGTTTTGCCTTATATGGCTATAGTGAAAACTTTAAAAATCTTCTTCTCCAAAAGTATCTGTCCGATTTGCAAATCATTTTGTCAAAATGTTCCTTGGTCGACTCTTATCAGATTCCTTCAAGCCATGTTGATCGGTTGAAAATCATGGCCGGCAGGGTTGTTTTGCTGTATATGGCTATAGTGAAAACTTGAAAAATCTTCTCGGACGAAAGTATCTTGCCCGAATGGCAAATAGTTATGTTCAAATGTAGCTTGGAACAAAAGTGTTAACATTATACTGATACGTTGATAAAATGGCCACCAGGCGGCAGGAATCATTTTGCTTATATATATATATATAGAGAGATAAAACTTAAAAGCTATTTAGGTTCCATTAAAACAGATGAGCGATATATGACCATCTTGGTACTCTTTTCTTTAATTTCTTGAACAAAATGTTTCTTATGAAGTTCTATAAAGAATACTCTATTTTAACTATTAGTGCTTACATTGCTACATTTTTGTGTTTCTTGTCTATGCAGTAAGACAGCTATGGATCACTTCTCTGTCATACTTATGTTGATCAAACTTTTACTATACCACATGCAGAGGCATTTTGATGCATCTATAGCAGACGTCTTTTGAAAACATTGTGACAAAAGGAGAAATTGCTCATAATGATAAATTTCTCTTTTTGCAATGTTTTCAACTTAACTAAATAGATATACTCTCCTTTATAGATATTTTCCGTATTTTTGCCTAGATGTTTTAAAAGTCGTCTGTTGTAGATTTGTTTTAAAAAGTGTTAGTTTATTATATAGTGTCACCCCTATTGAAAGGGCCAGCCATTTCTGACATATGAGACACCTTTGTCTTGAGCACATATTAACCCTTTCCCTCATATAAACGCTTTCCGACGCCTCTGCAGCAGACAGCGTTTTGAAAACATAGTGACAAAAGAAAAAATTGCACAAAACGTGCAATTTCTCCTTTTTCCACAATGTTTTCCACTTTTTGTCACAGATTATCCATTTAATTATGGAGATTTTCTATGTTTTGACAAAATACGTTCAAAGTCGTCTGCTGCAGAATTGTCGTATGAGGGAAAGGGTTAAACTTCCACAGTTCTATCTTTTTGCCATGCAATTGGCAGACAGAGTTTCATTACCATTATTAGCTCACCTGAGCACCAAGTGCTCAAGGAGAGTTATTGTGATCGCCCTTTGGCGTGCATCATCCATCAACATCTTCTTCTCTGTAACCAGTGGGTCAATTAGGACGAAACTTCACAGAAAGCATCTTCTTAATGTCCTCACCATTATTCTTTCAATATTTTTGTATCCGTGTAGAATTCTGGCAACCAAAAGAGATAAGTTCTTCTCCCACACCATGGCAGCGGACGGATTTTCAAATAATTTTGTAGAAATGTTCCTTTGAATACCCTGTATCAGATTCCTTCAAGCCAAGTTGATTGGTCGGAACTATGGCCATCATATGGCGGGTCAGTTTTGCCTTATAAGGCTATAGTGAAAACTTTTAAAAATCTTCTTCTCCAAAAGTATATGTCCAATTTCCAAATAATTTTGTAGAAATGTTCCTTGGATGACCCTCTATCAGATTGTTTCAAGCCATATTGATTGGTTGAAAAACATGACCATCATTGGGCGGGGCTTTTCTGCCTTAGACGGCTATAGTGAAAACCTAATAAAATCTTTGTCTCAGAAAGAATCGGGTCACTTTCCAAATCAATTTTGTATCACCCGCGTAGCATGGTAGGCACTTAGGGATTCCTTTTTTTTTGTCCGGCGTCTGTCTGTCTGTCTGTCGTCACACTTTTTCGTCACGTTTTCAAATAACTTGTTTTCTACTCAAAGGATTACATTGAAACTTCTGACAAATGTTTATATCAATGTGTGTGATTGGTTCACAAAAGGGGGATAATCCAAATATTTTATATCAGAGTTATTGCCCCTTTTCTGTCAACAATTTAAATTTTCAAATTACTTTTTCAAATTACTTTTTTTGTACTCAAAGGATCATTGGATTGAAATTTCTGACAAATGTTTATATCAATCTTTGTGATGTGTTCACAAAAGGGGGATAATCCAAATAGTTTTTATATCAGAGTTATTGCCCTTTTTCTGTCAAAAATTTAAATTTTCTGACAAGGCCCCGGCAGGTGACACACGTGCTCCGGGAAGCACTCCATTCTAGTTAGAAATGATCCTTGGTTGACCTTTTAACTGATTCCTTCAAGCCATGTTGATTGATGCAAAAATGTGGTCATTAGGGATGGTGCTGTTTTTCTGTATACATATGGTTATATTGAAAACTTTAAAAATCTTCTTCTCTGAAAGTATCTGGCCAATTTCCAAATAATTTTGTTGAAATGTTCCTATGGCGACCCTCTACAACAATAATTCAAGGCATGTTGTTTGGTAAAAAAAAGAAGTTTTGTGGCAGGCTTGACAAATCACATTGCATAATTCAGGTGAGCAATCCAGGACCATCATGGCCCTCCTGTTTAACTAGCTGATGGCTAACAAACCGGCCACATCAGAACAGATCCCACTGTTGCCACTGAAATTTGAACATCCAACCTACAGCTCAAGAAATGTATGCCTTAACCACTAGGAATATGGGAAAGGGTTCATGAGTTATTGGCAGGCTACACATTTGTTTGTTTTTTAACCCTTTTCAACATACAGCAAATCTGCAGCAGACGACTTATATACAAAAACATAAAATATCTCCATAAATGAAAGTTTAATCATTAAAAAGAGTTGAAAACATTGTGGCAAAAATAGAAATTGCTTATTTTGCGCAATTTCTTCTTTTGTCACAATGTTTTCAAAAAGACGTCTGCTTCAGAGGCGTCAGAAAGCTTCTTATATGAGGGAAAGGGTTAACACTCTTGTTGATGATAATAGATCTCAAATATGTAAATGAACAACAACTTCGTTATTGTTAGAGAGGCATGTCAAATAATAAATTATCAATCTTTTATGTACCTTCATCTGATAGACTATTGTTTAGTTAAGTTTCCTCCAAAGTTAACCCTTTCCCTCATACGACAATTCTGCAGCAGACGACTTTGAACGTATTTTGTCAAAAATTAGAAAATCCCCATAATTGAATGGATAACCTATGACAAAGAGTGGAAAACATTGTGGCAAAAGGAGAAATTGCACGTTTTGTGCAATTTCTTCTTTTGTCACTATGTTTTCAAAAAGCCGACTGCTGTAGAGGCGTCAGAAAGTGTCTATATGAGGTAAAGGGTTAAGCCTATTAACCCTTTCCCTCATACGACAATTCTGCAGCAGAAGACTGAACATATTTTGTCAAAAAATAGAAAATCACTCATATAGACGATTTATGATGCCTCTGCAGCAGACGGCTTTTTGAAAAAATAGTAACAAAAGAAGAAATTGCTCAAAATGAGCAATTTCTCCTTTTGCCAAAATGTTTTCCTCTTTTAGTCAAAGGTTATCCATTCAATTATAGAAATGTATGATGAATAATTTGTGGCTTGGAAATTGAGATGTATCATTTTGATATATAGTTGAAATCAAAGAGAAAACTGGAGGAAGGACTCACTTTCATAATTTATTTTGATAAATTGCTGCATCATTTTATACTATGCAAACCTTTTGCCCAATATTTTGTGAAGCAGACGACTTTGAACATATTTTGTCAAGAAATAGAAAATCTCTATAGTTGAAAGGATAACATATGACTAAAATTGGTAAACATTGTGGCAAAAGGAGAAATTGCTCGTTTTGAGCAATTTCTTCTTTTGTCACTATGTTTTCAAAAAGCCATCTGCTGCAGAGGCGTCAGAAAGCATTTATATGAGGGAAAGGGTTAAGAAGATTAATTACCAATTTACCAGACACAATATTTCTAATCATCACTATAATCAGCTTTGAAAGTGTTGGAAAATCAAGATGGATCATCTCAAAAACTTTAAAGGTGCTGAACTCCAGATTATAGATAGTATCGGTAGTCAAAGTTTTAAAACTGTTCAAAACTTGTCTTGAAATAATTGAATCATATAATTCATGGATAAAATTAAAGTAATAATTTCACTTTACGTCTAAATATTGATAATGTATGCTTCAATTTTACTGGGTAGGCATAACCAGTCAGCAAAATTTTGTATATTTTCCAGACTTTCATTTGACTGTTTTTCAACATTTACTTCCTAAAAAGTTTTGATCTATTTTTTTTTATACCCCCCACAAACAAGTTTTGGGGGTGTATATAGGAATCACCCTGTCCGTCCATCCGTCTGTCTGTCCATATGTCTTGTAAGCGCAACTCCTCCTTAACGGCTGGACCGATTCTGATAAAACTTTACACAGTTGCAGTACACAACCTGAGGGTGTGCATGAAGTAAGATTATCCTGGTCGGAAATATATTTGTCCGTCTGTCTGTCCATATCTCTTGTAAGTGCAACGGGGGGTATCTTTGTGAGTTCACTCACAGTTCTAGTTGTTTTTGTCAATATGTTTTCAAAGTTTTTTTTATCTCCATCTAAAGTAAAGCACCTTTAAATTAGTGAGCGAACAAAGCAGGTATTTAAAATTAAATGAACGCAATACTCATTTGTCAAATAAAATGAGATTGACCAGCTCATCTGCATAGTGAATAACTTTCTACTTTTTGGATCCATTTCCCTCATACATCTTTGTTTATATTTTTCCCTGAACATTTTATTTCATATGATATTTTTAGAGTTGTCTACTTTTTGAAAATATGAGGTGAAACATGTATTTTATCTTGAAAATTAGAAGAATTATTTTGGCAATGGAGAAATAGAAAACCAAAATTAATTATGAGCAGCATTTCCTTTTGCCACAACGTTTTCAGCAGTGAACTCTATTCAATTATCATACTTTCATTAACAGGGAGTTTTCATGTTTTAGTCGAAATGTTTTAACCCTTTCCCTCATACGACAATTTTGCAGCAGACGTCTTTGAACATATTTTCTCAAAAAATAGAAAATCTCTATAATTGAATGGATAACCTATGACTAAAAGTGGAAAACATTGTGGCAAAAGGAGAAATTGCTCGTTTTGAGCAATTTCTTCTTTTGTCACTATGTTTTATAAAAGCCGTCTGCTGCAGTGGCGTCAGAAAGCGTCTATATGAGGGAAAGGGTTAAAAGCCGTCAGCTGTGGATTTGATGTATATTGGAAAGGGTAAAGCAATTTAGGTTGTAACTATATTTACTTGTACAAAAGTGATTTTATACCCAAAACCATTAGTTACGATGTTTGTTAAGTTTGTACCATTATGAGCAGCTGTATTTGAAATGTCATATGTACCAATTAATTTTGATATACAATATATAAAATTATGCTGGTAAATAAAGATAATTATTTGATTTCTTTTTCTTATTGTTATACTTTCATTATTTCTTTAATTAACCCTTTATTTGATTTCTTTTTCTTATTGTTATACTTTCATTATTTCTTTAATTATGTCTCCCCTATTATATGGGGTGACATATTGTTTTTGCCCGTTCCGTCCGTCCTTCCGTCCTTTCGTCTGTCACACTTGTTTCCGCTCAATAACTGAAGAACGCTTGGGCGTAGGAACTTCATACTTGGTATGCAGGTTGGTCATGACCAGTAGCTGACCCCTATTGATTTTGATAACAGAAGGTCAAGGTCATGGTGACCTTGTGAGGTAAAAAATGGTTTCCGCTCAATAACTGAAGAACGCTTTGGCTGAGGAACTCCATACTTGGTATGCAGGTTGGCCATGCCTAGTAGAAGACCCGTATTGATTTTGAGTTCAGTACATCTAAAGTCAAGGTCACAGTGACCATGAGCTTGAAAGATTACGGTGACAATGAGCTGATAAATAGTTTTTGCTTGGGCCCAGGAACTTCATACTTGATGTGCAGGTTGGTCACCACCAGCAAATGACCCCTATTAATTTTAAGGTCACTAGGTCAAGGTCACATCCGTCACACTTGTTTCCGCTCAATAACTGAAGAACGCTTGGGCATAGGATCTTCATACTTGGTATGCAGGTTGGTCATGATCAGTAGATGACTTCTATTGATTTTGATGTCAGAAGGTCAAAGGTCAAGGTCATGGTGACCTTGTGAGGTAAAAAATGGTTTCTGCTCAATAACTAAAGCACGCTTGAGCCGAGGAACTTCATACTTGGTATGCAGGTTGGCCATGCCCAGTAGAAGACCCTATTAATTTTGAGGTCAAAGTCAAGGTCACAGTGACCTTGAGCTGAAAGGTCACAGTGACAATGAGCTGAAACATTGTTTTTGCTTAATAACTGTAGAATGCTTTGGCCATGGAAGTTAATACTTGGTGTGAAGGTTGGTCACCACCAGTAGATGACCCCTATTGATTTTGAGGTCACTAGCTTAAAGGTCAAGGTCATGGTAACCTTCAGCTGAAAAATGGTTTCCTCTCAATAACTAAAGAATGCTTATGTTGAGGAACTTCATACCTGGTGTGCAGGTTGGTCCTAACCAGTAAATGAGCTTTATTGAATTTGTTTGATTTTGAGGTCACAAGGTCAATGTCGAAGGTCACGGTAACCTTCAGCTGAAAAATGTGTTTTACTCAATAACTCGAGAACGCTTATACCCAGGAACTTCTTACTTGGTGTGCAGCTTGGTCCTAATCTGTATGTCAGTAGGTCAAAGGTCAAGGTCGTGGTGACCTTTGGCTGAAAAATGGTTTCTGCTCAATAACTGAAGATTGCTTGGGCCCAGGAACTTCATACTTGGTGTGCAGGTTGGTCACTAGCAGCAAATGACCCCTATTGATTTTGAGGTAACCGTCGGCTGAAAAATGGTTTCCGCTCAATAACTGAGGATTGTCACTGTTGCTTCATCTCCAGTCCAAAACTAAAAAATTCATCTCCATCATTTCTTTTCCTCCCCTACGACCACACAAATGGGGAGACAAGCGCTTTTTCAAAAAAGCAATCTCTAGTTAACCCTTTCCTTCATACCACAATTCTGCAGCAGACGACTTTGAACATATTTTGTCAAAATATAGAAAATCTCTATAATTGAATGGATAACCTATGATGAAAAGTTGAAAACATTGTGTCAAAAGGAGAAATTGCTCGTTTTGAGCAATTTCTTCTTTTGTCACTATGTTTTTAAAAAGCTGTCTGCTGCGGAGGCTTCAGAAAGCGTCTATATGAGGGAAAGGGTTAACACTTTCCCTCATATGGATTAGTTTATACGTCTCTTTAACAGACAACTTTTGAAAATATCATGACAAAAGGGGATATTGCTCATAAATAGCAATTTTTACTTTGCTGCAATGTTTTCAACTCTATTTAATAGTTTTTAAAACGTAAATAATGGGGAAAAATTGCTAAAATTTCCATAAAATGAGTTATTTCATGTCAAATTAATACTATTACAACTTTGGTGAGCAATGTGTAACCCTTTCCTTCTTGTCAACTTATTTTGACCCCTCTGTAGCAGAGGACTTGGCCAAAAGAAATATCTCACAATGAGCCTTTTCTCGTTATAGATATGAGCTTCAATTCAATAATTTATGAGATTTTCAATATGTTTGCTTATAAATTGTATAATGAAATTATAGGTAGTTTCCTTTTGCCATAATGTTTTCAAAAGCATTCAATAATTTTGCCCTACTTTGAAGCAGAGGGGGTATATTGCTTTGCACATGTCGGTCAGTACACCAAAGTTGGTCCAATTGATAACTGGATACTGCTTAGACATACAGTACTCAAACTTGGCAGGGAGGTTGGGCATGACTAGTAGAAGACCCCTTTTGATTTTTAGGTCATCCATTCAAGAGTCAAGGTCACAGTGACCTTGAACAGAAAAAGTTTGTCTGATTGAATTATTGCAGAAAGCGCGAGCCTAATAGCCTCAAATTCGGCATGACAGTTGGGCTTGATAAGTATATGACCCCTATTGATTTTGAGGTCATCTGATAAAAAGTGAAGGTGACAGTGATCACATTTAATTTTCATTTGTTGTCTGCTGCAGATTTGTTGTTTTGGGGGAAAGGATAAAAGGGATGAAACCCTTGTGATAAAAAAAGGGAAATTCATTTTAAGGAGATAGCTACAACTTAGATAAAAAGAACCAGGATTTGTATTTGAACACAGGTGTTTAAAGGAAAGACATAGAGTCTACCACATTTATATACGGTAATCAGATTTAATGTGCAATTTTAAATTTACAAATATGAAACTTGAA
This sequence comes from Serripes groenlandicus, assembly GCA_031761405.1. NCBI lineage: Eukaryota > Metazoa > Mollusca > Bivalvia > Cardiida > Cardiidae > Serripes > Serripes groenlandicus. Next base: position 64,811 of record JASEVX010000085.1, read on the forward strand.
TGAATAATGATAAAACAAAACCTCTTAACCCTTTACCTGACATAGATGACTTTTAGGGAAAGAAATCTGGTACATGTAGGAGATGAAATTGTTCCTTGTCCTTTCCTCACAATGTTTTCCATTGTGTATCCATTTATACTTTTACCGTTTTACTATTTTAAAGTAAGCAATCATATCAGATAATTGATTAAATGACATGCAGATGTAGTACTAGGAATCCGTCGGAGTGTGTAAATCAGTTATCAGTTCTTTGTCAGCAATTGTTTATAGTTTATATTACCTCTTTCTGGGTTGTTCTCTCTCCAAAGATGACTTTTTGGCAACCTTTGTTCCAGAAATGTTTTAAAGTAGGCATATCAGATAATTGATTAATTTACATGCAGATGTAATGCTAGGAATCTGTCTGAATGTGTACATCAGTTATTAGTTCTTTAAGTCGGCAATTGTTTACAGATTATATTACCTTTTTCTGGGGTTTTCTATCTCCAAAGATGTCTTTTTGGCAACCATTGTTCCAGAAAAGCAAACTGACTGCGAATGTCTGCGTACAGAAAAATCCAAAATGACCTTACACATGTCCCCTTTCTGTGGATTCTCGATATTGGCAGACTTTCAATCTCGCTTGGACATCAGCAAAAACTCTTATGAATATCAAAGCACTGAAAGTTCCGCCAACAAGGGGCTAACTGCATTTGGACAAGGATTTACAGATTACAAGAGATGTCCTTATTTTTGAATAATATTGGATCTGAAAGCACAATATTGTATTTACAGAATTGGGGTCTATCGTAAATCCTTTTTTTTACCTAGAGGTCTTGGAATATTTAACACATTCCTTTGTGCATGTCATATCAAAATCAACAGAAAGCTGCTGTATACCAATGATGACTTTATTGAGAGTCCAATTCTAACATCAAAACCAAAAATAACCCATCTGTATCTACATTTTCTGGTTATTTTGAAATAGCAGAAACATAGTGGTATCGTTGTCTTGCCTTCTTTGAAATGTTATATCCTGGTTTTAAATTATCAAAACTCATTTCATAAACAACGGAACAATGTATTACTCCTCTACGCTCCAAACCGTCGGACACCCCCGGATGTTGATTCCACTAACGCTTTACACAGTCGGACACCCACGGTTGTTGACTCCGCTACGCTCTACATTCACAGTGACTCGGCAAGGCTCTACATCGTCGGACATCCCCGGCTGTTGGATCCGGTACGCTCTACACCGTCGGTCATCTAAGGTTGTTGACTCCGCTCTACACCGTCGGTTAATCACGGTTGTAGACTACTTTACGTTCTACACCGTCGGTCAATCACGGTTGTATACTACTTTACGTTCTACACCGTCGGTCAGCCACGGTTGTTGACTCCGCAACACTCCACACCGTCAGACAACCATGGTTGTTGACTTCTCTACTCACACCGTCGGAAACTCGCGGTTGTTGACTTCACTACGCTCTTCACTGTCAGACACCTGCGGTAGTTGACTCCGCAACGCTCCACACCATCGGACCCCCGCATTGTTATATTCGCAACGCTATACTACATCGGTCATCCACAGTTGTTGAATCCGCTACGCTCCACACCATCGGTCATCCATGGTTGATGACTCCTCTACGCTCCACACCGTCGGTCAACCACGGTCGTTTACTCCGCGACGCTCTACGCCGTCGGAAACCCACGGTTGTTGACTTCGCTACGCTGCACACCGTCGGTCACCCACGGTTGTTGACTCCGCAACGCTGCACACCGTCGGACACCCACGGTCGTTCACTCCGCTAGGCTCTACTACGTCGGACACCCACGGTTGTTGATTCCGCAACGCTCCACACCTTCGGACACCCACGGTTGTTGACTCCGCAACGCTCCACAACGGCGGACACCCACGGTTGTTTACTCCGCAACGCTCCACACCTTCGGACACCCACGGTTGTTGACTCCGCAACACTCCACACCTTCGGACAACCGCGGTTGTTGACTCCGCAACGCTCCACACCTTCGGACACCCACGGTTGTTGATTCCGCAACGCTCCACAACGGCGGACACCCACGGTTGTAGATTCCGCTACGCTATACACCGTCAGTCATCAAAAAGTGTTGACTTCGCTACGCTCCCCCTCCGTCGGACACCCACGGTGTGTTTTGACTCCGCTAGGCTCCACACCGGCGGACACCCACTGCTTTTGACTCCTTAACGCTCTACAACGTCGATCCACGCTCCGCTCAACACCGGCGGACACTCACGAGTGTTGACTCCGCTACGATCCAAACATAGTCGGACACCAACGGCTGGTTATCCCGCTATGCTCCATATCGTCGAACACCCATGGTTGTTGACTCCGCTATGCTCTACACCGTCGAACATCCACGGTTGTCGACTCCACTACACTCCACACCGTCGAACACTCACGGTTGTCGACTCCGCTACGCTCCACTACACTCCAAAGAGTTGAACACTCACGGTTGTCGACTCCGCTGCGCTCCACACCGTCGGACACCCGCGGCTGTTGACTCCGCTGCGCTCCACACCGTCGGACACCCGCGGTTGTTGACTCCGCTACGCTCCACACCGTCGAACACCCGCGGATGTTGATTCCACTAGGCTCTACACCGTCGAACACCCGCGGTTGTTGACTCCGCTACGCTCCACACCGTCGGACACCCGCGGTTGTTGATTCCACTACGCTCTACACCGTCGAACACCCACGGTTGTCGACTCCACTACACTCCAAACAGTTGAACACCCACGGTCGTCGACTCCACTACACTCCACACAGTTGAACACCCGCGGTTGTCGACTCCACTACACTCCACACAGTTGAACACCCACGGTCGTCGACTCCGCTACGCTCAACACCGTCGGACACCCGCGGTTATCGACTTCGCTACGCTCCACACCGTCGAACACTCACGGTTGTCGACTCCGCTACACTCCACACCGTCGGACACCCGCGGTTGTCGACTCCGCTACGCTCTACACTGTCGAACACTCACGGTTGTCGACTCCGCTACGCTCCACACCGTCGGACACCCGCGGTTGTCGACTCCGCTACGCTCCACACCGTCGAACACTCACGATTGTCGACTCCGCTGCGCTCCACACCGTCGGACACCCGCGGTTGTTGACTCCGCTGCGCTCCACACCGTCGGACACCCGCGGTTGTTGACTCCGCTGCGCTCCACACCGTCGGACACCCGCGGTTGTTGACTCCGCTACGCTCCACACCGTCGAACACCCGCGGATGTTGATTCCACTACGCTCTACACCGTCGAACACCCGCGGTTGTTGACTCCGCTACGCTCCACACCGTCGGACACCCGCGGTTGTTGATTCCACTACGCTCTACACCGTCGAACACCCACGGTTGTTGACTCCGCTACGCTCCACACCGTCGGACACCCACGGATGTCGACTCCGCTACGCTCCACACCGTCGGTCATTCATGGATGTTGTATCCTCTATGCTCCACACCGTCGGACACTCACGGTTGTTGACTCCACACAGTCGAACACTCATGAGTGTTGACTCATCTATGCTGCACACATTCGAACACCCACGGTTGTTTGAAGTACAGCGGAGTCAACAACCGTAAGTGTCCGAGGATGTAAAAATCTTTATGTCCCAACATCATATACAGAGATCTGGGTTAAATAAGGAATGGTGGCTCGTTATTACTTATCTGTCACTTGTTTAAACTGTATATAGAGTCTAAGACGAACTGTGTTTATTAAAGATGTAATTGAATTATCCTTTTTTGGTTTTGCACTTTAAGGAGCAAATGGTTCGAACCTGGCGGCCATAGTTTTCGACCAATCAGCATGGCTTGAAGGACTCTGATAGAGGGTCATCCTAGGAATATTTCTACAAAATTATTTGAAAATTGGCCAAACACTTTCGGAGGAGAAGATTATTTAAGTTTTCACTCAACCCATATAAGGCAAAATAGCCTCGCCCCCTGGCGGCCATGTTTTCGACCGATCAACATGGCTTGAAGGAAACTTATAGTGGGTCACTTAAGAAACATTCTGAATCTTTATTTTGAAAAAAAATGAGAGGTCGTTGACCTTCTCCAGGAGCGAATGCCAAGGTAGAATTTCTGTTTTCAATATCTGCATCATCCAACAATGTGTCAATATTGCCAATGTCAAAGAAATGTGACAAATAAATGAAGTTTTTATCGTGTTCACAAAGTCAATTATAACAATTTTGCCAATTTTAAAGGGCCATAATCCAGTCATGCATGAACAGATCTGGCTCCAGATGGTTTTCGAAAGGAACCGAGCTATTATGTATATCTAGCTACTGTATAACATTGGTAAACATCGGATAATAAATGATGACTTTAACTTGTTCACAAGGTCAATTATAACAATTTTGCCAATTTTAAAGGGCCATAATCCCGTCACGCATTAACGGATCTGGCTGGTTTTCGAAAGGAACCGAGCTCTCATGTATATCTAGCTACTTAAAATTGTTTGTAAACATCGGATAATAAATGATGACTTTAACTTGTTCACAAGGTCAATTATAGCAATTTTGCCAATTTTAAAGGGCCATAATCCCGTCATGCATGGATGGATCTGGCTGGTTTTCGAAAGGAACCGAGCTCTTATATTATTAAGTATATCTAGCTACTGAATAGGTTTGGTGAACATCGGATAATAAATGAAGACTTTATCGTGTTCACAAGAAAGTGTGGACGGACGACGGACAAAGGGCAAACACAAAAGCTCACCTTGTCACTACGTGACAGGTTTTTTCAGACTTAAATAATCAATAAACGTTTGTGTGCACCAAAATAAATTTGAGGGAGAATTACCAACACATTTGAGCAATGACGGTCTGCCAATGGATACTGGTCACTGTACATGTCAATATAGTGACCTGACAGCTTTGATTAGGGTTTTGCGCTGTTTTCAACATTTTTTCAGTCATAGCACGGCGACCATTTCACCTTCTCATGCGTTTCCTAGTTTTTCCACACCAGTACACCACACAACATACTTTCCAAGCAACTGGCTCATTTTCCACATAGACTGTTAAACAGCCCATTGGTGAAAGACGAATGACGCATGTTACAGTGACTTTTGTCAAACGTCGGAAAGAACGTGGGCCGAGCTGGGATTCGATTGACAGCCCGCGTCACTATCGACTGGTAGCGCGGCTGACCTGACAGTGCCAGAGGGAGAGTCTACTAGAATATCCATCGCCTCTACGCTACTACAAGGACAAACCATACAAGACATCTCCGCCAACAACACACTTACATTTGACGTGACGAGACCAGACAGATCCACTGTACATGTAGCTTGTGCACTGAACGTGATTACAACCGGCGCCCTGCTAGGTGAATATGCATCTATATATGTACCTGTTCAAATTTAACTAATATATTATTTTTATATGTTTCATGTGCTCTTTTAACCAAAGTGTGCGTTTTCACAATTATGATATATTGCAATAAATCCCAGTCTTCCATGTCACCAGAAGAAAAGACTTGTAGGCAGTTAGCCTCATTGTGACCTTATGATGTTCCATTCGCTGGCCATTTCGCCCAACACCTACTAATGGTTCCTCTGAACAATGGCTTAAACCTAGGGATTTAGACATAGGTCGCCATTTTGTGTTACATGTATTTGTTGTTGTAAATACGTATATATACAAATTGATGTCAATATTTAATTTTATGTCCTTTTTTGTAAAAGAATGTCTTTTCTATCTTTGTTTTGTACAACTCTAATGTAATATTATTTATACAAACTTATGTTTTATATTAAATATAATAAAACGTTCTGCATATTCATTTCCATTTTAGAAGCGAGTTTTTAGAAGTTGTAAGGGGAAAGTCCTTGTATAATTTTCATAATATTCGTTATATTTTCAGGCATTAAAGTCATCATGGGTCCCGATTTCCTTGTATACAACAAACATCATTTTCCAAGTAATATCATTTTTTGGTCATAACTTGCTTGTATCGTTAATTTGGCAGTATAATCCAAATATTATGGATTGTGGTGAATCGTTATATATAAATGTGGCGAATCGTTATGTGGCAAGTCGTTGGTGTGGCGTATCGTTATTATCTCACCTGGCACGAAGTGTCTGTGAGCTTATGTTATGGTGTGTTGTCTGTCGTCCGTCCGTCTCCGTCTGTCATCCTTTTTCTTTGAATGACTTCTTCTTAAAAACTGGAGGTCCTAGGGTCATGATGTTTGGCCAGGAGGTACCTGGGATAGAGTGATATAAAGTTTCCTCAAATAAATTACATTGACCTGCTCTCAAGGTCACAATGGTCAAATATATGTAAACCTTTAAACAACTTCTTCTGAATAACCAGGAGGCCCAGAGTGATGATATTTTGTCACTAGATACCTGGCATGAAATGCTATATAGTTTCCTCCAATAAATGACATTGACCTACTTTCAAGGTCACAAGGGTCAAATATATGAAAACATTTAAACAACTTCTTCTGAATAACCAGGAGGCCCAGAGTAATGATATTTTGCCAGAAGATACCTGGCATGAAATGCTATATAATTACCTCCAATAAATGACCTTGACCTACTTTCAAGGTCACAAGGGTCAAATATATGAAAACCTTTAAAATACTTTTTCTGAAAAACCAGGAGGCCCAGAGTGATGCTATTTTGCCAGTAGATACCTGGCATGAAATGATACATAGTTTCCTCAAACAAATGACCATGACCTACTTTCAATGTCAATAGGGTCAAATATATGAAAACCTTTCAACAACTTCTTCTGAGTACCTGGGATATAGAGCTATGGAGTTTTCTCAAATGGATGATATTGGTCTGTAGCATCCTTGCGCACAATATACTCAATGTTGCATAAACTCCTTGACAATGGGTAAACAGATCTGAACCAAAGGACACAGGTCCAGAACAGGAAACCAGAGAAAACTCATTTAACTCCATTTTCAGTACAAATTAAGTAATCTAGATAATTTATTGTGGAGCATTGTTCACCATAGAAAACTCCAGATGTGGAATTCTTTGCAAATTCGCTTCTCTTTAGAACATTTTCCCACGATTGCTTAAATGTACAGGTGAGCGATACAGGCCTCATGTATTACCATACATACTTTACTAATATCCAAGGGTTTGCCTATTAAAATATTAGTTTATTTTATGAAAAATAATCATTATTTGAACAATAAATAATTCACTTATAATATCATATGATCTGCAATGCGTTTTTTCTCTCCATTTCGCCCATTGCGCCAAAAAATATTTAAGGTGGTATAACACAGTTGAAAGCTGATTTCCTGTTTCCTGGGAAACCCCAACTTTTATTCTCTCAATATTTCTCATAATATCCATACTGGTTCAATAAATAGGGTTTTCCTGTATCAAGAAGTGCCAGAATTATAAGAAAATGATTGGAAGTCACACTCTCAGTCCATTTTGGACGCGTTCACGCCTAGCTCTGCAACCAGTGTTGTCAAACCGGACAGAGAAGTGGGTTCAACTGAAAAATTCAAGCACATGCTTAGAGCTTACTTTTCACATTTATAAACATTAAAATTAACTATTTACCCAAAAAATGTACCCAGAACCAGGGAGGTAGATAAGAGGGATAGGCAACTCCATATGTACACCTGTTATCTGGTTAAAATATCACACATAGAAATACAATTGTCCAAATTTTCACATTTTGTAGCAAAAAAAACTTTGAAATAAAATTTGGCACATCAGGGACACTATATTACATAATATAGTGTCCCTGGGCACATAAACAAAAAATACATATTCTGAAAGTTTAACATTTCAACTAAAGTTAGAGATACAATGAATAACTGGAATTTCTTTGTATTTTGAATAATGACTGTTTTAAAAGACACCGATATTGGGATTTATAAATTATATTATTTTTTTCCAAAAATTAATAGACTGACATTTTTCATACGGATAACATATTATCAAAACCTGTAATATATTAAAATATTTTATCTACTGCAATAGAAGAATGTTTAAACTTCCAGAAAATATATTTTTTATTTTCGTATCTTGAATAGTTTTTGAGTTTTACTTGCTACAAATGTCGGCACGGGTGACATTTTAGTATATAATTTAGTTACTTATCCCTCTTATCTACGTCCCTGCCAGAACTTACTATTTGTCATTATTTTTATTGGCCAAAAGTGTCACCTAAGTAAACCCCTTCAATTGTCTAATTCGTGACATATCACATTTAACTCTTTTCCATTTTAAAGATGGCAGCTTCCGGTTGCCACACACGAAATTTACTATTTTATTTATCTGTTTTTCTTCTAATTTATCAACCGATTAATGTATTTTGTTGGGATAACGATGATTTAGAGCTGTTTGATCTTGTGGATGAAGTTGAAGGAAACTTTTATGACGTTTTGGATGTTTCTAAGGCGAGTGTCTACTTGTGTTGTAATAAGTTGATGTATATTCGGATAGGGGAGTTTATCTGTCAAAATAAAATCATCGAGTTTAGTGACTGGTTTTAACTCTTCCAAAGTATTGTCTCACAAATTTCCTTATAGATTTGATGACTTTATAATTTAGAAACTTACTTAAACCAGAGACATATAGATACATTTATGTATGTATGTATATCATTTAATGATTTATGTCTCTGCTGAAACTGGAACGCCTGTTTACATTTTAAATATATCGTGCAGTCTCGAATCTTACCTATTCTCGAACCTTTAGTTCAAGGACTGTTTATATATTTACAAAAATGCAATAAACGTTATCAATTTTATGTGAACCGGTGCTTTGTTAACTTATACATAAATTGTTGAATTTATTTGTCAGTATTGTTGGTTTTTATCATGAATTTTTTAAGTTTTCCCATGAGCACTGATAAATGTTAAGAGATTCAAGAACCGGTGTTTCCATGCTAATAGGCTTCCGGAAGGAAAATTTCTTGTTAAGACATATTTTTAAATTATTAATATGCATAAACAATCTCCTAAGTAAAGTCCTATTATGTAACTTTCTAGGGATTTTCACTTTCAAATCCTTGACATATAAAACAACCTTGTGAGTTTCCTCATGATTCAATTAAGGTGATGTAAACCCAATCTTTCTGCCTGATACCCTTCAAGTGTATGCAGATAACCCAACACCTAGGTAGCCTGACACCTAGTTACACCAACCCCTTTTCGGTTAAGCTGACACCTTTTTTGGATGAGCCGACACCTCATGTGCAAATTTAGAGTCGAGCCGACTCTTCATTTAAAAAGTAGTATTGTTATACTATGAAAAATTACCGTCGACAATGAAGGATTATTAAAAATTTAATTTTCGGACGTTATTTATAGCTTCTTTGAGTTTGAATTTCAAATCCTTACACACGATGTGGGGCCGATTTGGACAAGTTTTATTGTTGTTGTTGTTGATACCATTATACCATATTTAACAATTCGATCCTAGAATATCTTGTATTACATGTAGATAGATAGTTGATACTCTGAGGAAACTGCAGAGGCTAACCTGAGTCTTCACTGTTTGCAATTAGACCCTGAATGTCGTAATGCTGTTTGTCTGTACATTTGTATTTATATTGCTGCCATGGCGCAAATTCTTTTATAGACTGCCACATCTGGTGAAATAAAAAAAGCCTATAGAAAGAAAACACTTATACTACATCCAGACAAGAATGATGCAGAAGATGCAGAGGATCAATTTAGAAAGGTATTATAAACTTAATAATTATTTTATATATATCCCTATTGAGAGGTTCAGTTCAGTTAACCCTTCCCTCATATAGACACTTTCTGACACCTCTGCAGAAGAAGGCTTTTTGAAAACATAGTGACAAAAGAAGAAATTGCTCAAAACTAGCAATTTCTCCTTTTGGCACAATCAGCACAATGTTTTTTCACTTTTAGTCATAGGTTAACCGTTATCCATTCAATTATAGAGATTTTCCATTTTTTGACAAATTATGTTCATCTGCTTCAGAATTGTTGTGTGAGGGAAATGGTTAACCCATTCCCACATACAGCAAATCTGTAACAGACAACTTTACAATCTAGTTAAAAGAAGTGAAATATCTCTATATATAAGAAAAGTTGATTATTATAAAAAGTTGGAAACATGATTGTTGCAATAGGAGAAATTGCTCATCATGAGCAATTTCTTGTTTTTCCATAATGTTTTCAAAGGTGTCTTATGCAAAGTTGTCCGAAAGTGTCTGTATGTGGTAAGTGATGGTTAACTTTGTATTTTGTATTAGAGCAGTAAAACATTTACTATACCCATGCAAACAAACTGTTGGTTGGTTGGTTCGTCCCTCCCTCAGTATGAAATTAACAGTCAGAAATGTGAACTTTGTGAAGCAAACTGATTCTCTAAGTTTTGAGATATTGTAATGGAACTTGGAACACATAAGGTCACAATACACCAAATAAATTCCTTCTTTGTTTCCTTGTAAATAAACCAGTTTGAACCCTCAATTTTCATAGTTTCTGACCTTTTTTCATGTAGAACACCATATATCATCGAAAAGAGTTACCTCTAAGCTTTAAATGGGGGGAGGGGGTCATGTAGTATTATGCAAGAAATAATTTTAACCGGCAAAAAATGATTTGCATCCTTTTGGACTTTATCAGACCATGACAAAAACTGTTTTTTCACATTCTCTTCTTTCACTTTCAAACAAGGTCAAAATTCTAAAAAAGATCAAATCAATAATTTCCAGTGCATCCTATATTGATTTACAATGAATTTAAATTTAAACTCAATGCCATATACTCAATGTATTCTGGTGATGATATACACTAATTTCTACCCAAACAAAGTTGTTTTAGGGCCTATATAGCTGTAGATCAGCATGGTTGCAGTTGTCTTTGGCGTAATTTGACCCTTAAAACCATGTAAATATTGTGAGGGTACTGGGTATTTTTCTGAACTTACTGTATTTATTTTATTTGAGTCGTCTATATTCTGAATAATGATTTTAAGTAAATACCAAATAATAGTTTTCATATAGATTATATTTGTTTTAAATTAATGATTAATATACATTAATTAGACTTATTTCCTTAAATCTGTTTCTTCTTACAGACTCACTTTGATGCTTCTGCAATGTAACAAAAGTAGAAATTGCTCTGAATATTTTACTTTCACTTAGAGATTTTTTCATCTTTATATCTCTATATATTTTCAGCTGCAATTTTTTTCTATGTTGATAAAGGTTAAGAACTAACCAATTTATATGTTCTAAGTTTTTACTGCTGATTTCTTTTTCTTCCAATGAAGCTTGTTGCTGTCTACGAAGTTTTGAAGGATGAGGGGAAGAGAGAAAAGTATGTATTTCACGTAACAGTGGTCCATTTATAACCATAGTTCTTAACCCTTTCCAACATACAGATGCATTTTAACGCATCTGCAGTTGGTGACTTCAGAAAACATTTTATCAAACGAGAAATTTTGCATAATATTTTCATCTCTATTAAATACAAGTTTTTTTTATTATATGTATAGAGATTTTCCGTATTTATGCCAACGTTGTTCTAAAGTTGTCTGCAGCAGTTTTGTTGTGTATGGGAAATTAAAGGATTATCAACTTATTTGCATTTAGCATTTAACAGAAAAACATAAGATTATATTTTCCATATTTTTTGGTAGAAATTTTCAAAGTCGTCAGCTTTAGATTTCTGTGGGAAGGGGTTAACCATAAGATAAGACTAACAACATTTTGATGCAGGGTAAGATATTGTTTTTCTTTCCACACTGAGTCAAGTTGGCCGTTGTCTTTCAAGGTTTCAAAAATAAACTGTTTCCAGGGCAACCGTAATCCTTTTCCCACCTTCAAACCCCTTTCTGGGGCATCATGAGCAGATTTGAAAATATTTTGGCCAAAGGAAAAATCAGCAATTTCTCCTTTTGTCTCAATGTTTTCTCGTTTATTTAAACATTGCTCTTTCATTTATAGAGGGTTTCCACATTGTTAATGAAATGTTTCTAAAGTAGTCTGCTGCATATTTTTTCTGTGTGGGAAAGGGTTAAATGTTTGTTTGTAAGAAAATTTATTCATAACTGTCAACAATTAACCCTTTCCCTCATATAGACGCTTTCTGACGCCTCTGCAGCAGACAGCTTTTTGAAAACATAGTGACAAAAGAAGAAATTGCACAAAACGTGCGATTTCTTCTTTTGCCACAATGTTTTCCACTTTTTGTCATAGGTTATCCATTCAACTATGGAGATTTTCTATGTTTTGACAAAATAAGTTCAAAGTCGTCTGCTGCAGAATTGTCGTATGAGGGAAAGGGTTAAAACTCTTTAGGCTTTTCTTGAAAATATTTGCAAGAATCGGATAAAAAAAAATCTTTATTTATTTGATTGGATTTATAATATAAATGATGTTTCACATTATTCATATTTCTAGGTATAATAACGTGTTAGAGAATGGTTTGCCTGACTGGAGGCAGCCCGTATTTTACTACAGAAAAGCCCGCAAACTTGGGCTCTTTGAATCTGCCCTTATACTTGGACTGGTGATTACGATCGGACAATATTTTGTTTTATGGGGCTCCTATCTAGAGAAACGTCTTACCATGGTAAGTAAACCCTTTCCCACATACAATAAATCGCAGCAGATGACCTTTTACACATCTAGACAGAAATTTGAAAAATCTCTATAAATGAAAGTGAAATTATTGAATAGAGTGGAGACATTGTGACAAAACGAGAAATTGCTCCTTTTGTTACAATGTTTTCAAAGTCGTCAGAAAGTGTCTATATGTGAGAAAGGGTTAACCCTTTCCCTCATATAGAAGCTTTCTGACACCTCTGCAGCAGATAGCTTTTTAAAAACAGTGACAAAAGAAGAAATTGCTCAAACGAGCAATTTCTCCTTTTGCCACAATATTTTCCACATTTAGTCATAGGTTATCCATTCAACTATAGAGATTTTCTATTTTTTGACAAAAAAAAGTCCTTCAACATAATAAACGGGTTTTGGGTCAAACATTTGTATTTTTTTTCTTGTGTTTTTGTACTTTGTAAATTTCAGCTCAACGTTAAAGTTTAGTTTTTTTTACATTTCCTCAAAAAGTACAAGTGCTAGCGTTTTCAAACTTCAGTCGTAGTTTATCTTATACTCTTCATGACATTGTATGTTGTACGGTAGTAAATGAGTGTTACCTATTTTTTTGGAGAAAAACATGAATTTTTGTGGATTTTAATGGATTTGAGAATCAAACATAATTTTTTTACATTTTTGTTAGATTGACTACAAATTTTGCACACACATTTAATGAATTATGTTTTTCAACGAATCAAATTGGTTTTGGGGTCATAGATTTTACATATATTTGACTTTTTGTCTTTTACACTTGCATTGATAGCCAAAGCGGGGGACAGCGAGACATTTAATTACGCTTAATTTTTGTTATGTTCTAAAATCCTTATTTTACCCTCTGACCGTCTGATGTGGGTACTAAAATGAGACGATTCTTTTGAGTACCCACATCATAGGGTTTGTTGAACCGTTGAAGGATAAGAGATATTGTGGGGAAAGAGCTGAATACTCCTCATTATCTGGACCTAAACTTATTATTTCTTCTACCTTCTAGGAATCTTTTTTCCAATCCAAAATGAAGCGTGAGAAAAGAGGGGGGAAAAATGTAGCTTTTAATGAACAAATTGAGACCGATATGCAAGAGGAACTGGAGGCTATCCCAACTCCTAGATTGACAAATCTCTGGCCTGTCACAATGACAATGTGGTTTATCTCAATCCCACATAAAATCAGAGTCATGAAAGCAATACAACAAGCTGAAAAAGAGAGAATAGAAAGAGAAATAGAAGCAGTAAAGCAGCTGGAATTGGACAAAATTCGTCAGAGAGAAGAAATAGGTTTGAATAGATGACTTTCTTATTTATCATGCATTATACTGATATTCATCCATTCCAAGAAATTACAGCTTTTACCGCAATCTTATCCACTCTATTCCATAATTATGTTTTCATGTTTAGAGAATTTTCCATATTTTTCTTACATGCTTTTAAAGTCCTCTGCTGCGGAGTTTTGCTATGTGGAAAATGGTTAACTTTTTCCCTCTGAGACCTGCTTTGTATGTGACTGCAGAAGGTATTATGTGGGAAATGGTTGATTTGATCCAAGAAGATGAGCAGTTGGAATTACATCTTTTCACCTCTTTAGCTTGTCTGATTTTAGGGGGGGGAACAATCAGAATATTGTGATACCCTTGGTTTCGTTTGCACAAAAATTTAACCTTACCTCATAAATAAAAAAATCGTTCTCAACATTTTCAAATGAAACTGGTACACATGTTCCTAGGAACAATGCGCATGTCTACCAAGTCACATAACTCGAGCTAAATATTTATTCAGTAATGCCCCTTTTTTGAAAAAAACAGATGAGCATTGGTGTTCGCTCCAGGGCACTCTTGTTTTTTATAAGGTTTACAATTTTATTTGAAAATGTTCTTGTTTTCATGTTGCCTGCCATGGCAGGGGGACTTAAATGGACCAGGTCTCGGTCATCTGTTTGCCTGTTATGGCAGGGAGAGTCAAAGGGACCAGGTCTCGGTCATCTGTTTGTCTGTCATGGCAGGGAGACTCAAAGGGACCAGGTTTCGGTCATCTGTTTGTCTGTCATGGCAGGGAGACTCAAAGGGACCAGGTCTCGGTCATCTGTTTGTCGGTCTATCAAGCTTTCACTTGTTTGAAAAGCACTCAACCCTTTCCCTCATATGACATTTCTGCAGCAGACGACTTTGTACATATTTTGTCAATAAATAGAAAATCTCTATAATTGAATGGATAACCTATGACTAAAAGTGGAAAACAGTGTGGCAAAAGGTGAAATTGATCGTTTTGAGGCCAAATTGAAGGGAAATCTTGTTAACACTAATATTTGCTTATCCAAGTGCACAATTAGTTATTGTCATTGACTATGTGGTTTGCTTGACTCAGGTGAGGGATTCAGGGCCACCATAGCCCTCTTGTTTATCTTTATCAAAATGTTATCTATACCTGTTTTATAGCCTGGATCGAAGAAATTGACCATTGAAAACTCTTAAATCTATGTCTAATCATCATATAAGTCAAGAAAGCAACAATTTGCTGACTTCATGCACAACTTTAGTGACATGATTGGGATTGGCATCTCATGCCCAATTTACTAATTACAGAACAGAAAAAAATGAGGAAGAAAAACCGATTTGTAGAAGAAGAGACTCTTTATGCACATGTAAAAGAAGCTGATGTGACCGCAGTATTTTATGGATCTGTCAAACAGAATAATTCAGATAATAAGGAAGATAACACAAAATACACACAAAAGGTACATATATTTTATAAAACAGCTGTTGTGTAAGAATGCCATAGCATAGAGACACATAGGTATCGGTTCTCCATTGGCTGTCTGTCTGTCTGTCTGTCAAACCTTCACTTACTGGCATATTGGCAGGGGACACTTTTATCTGAGGTTTTGTAATTAATGAACCATTACCCACATATAGACACTTTTTGATCCATTGGCAGCAGACTGCTTTCGAAGACATTGTGGCAAATAGAGAAAATAATTACTTAAAATTTTGGATCTTCCAAAACACATGGTATGAGAGAGCAAACATTTAGAGGAATTTAAATAAGTTGTAAGAAATTGTTTCTCAGTCATTTTATAGGAAATATTATGTTGCATTAGTGATACAGGTTTTAGTATTGTACTACGAAGGGCGTGGACAATTAATATCTCGCAAGCAAGACTGAAGGTCGAGAGAGATGTCAAATTGTTCACTCCTCGAGTAGACAATACTAAAACCTGTATCGCTTCTGCAACATAACTTTCCTATTATTTTACACATATATGTATAATTTAGACAGAACAAAGAAAAACTATACAAAAATCTATATTATAACTAATGAAATATATATATAACAAATATAATTTACGATTGGCTATTTTACACATATACAATAAGGTTTTTAAAACCACCTTGTTTGAACTGCACATGACCATTAACACGATTTGCGCCAGAAAAAGTGCATGTATATAATAAAATATATTAAAACTAATTTCAGACTGGTGAATGGACAGACGAAGATCATGTAAATCTTTCCAAAGCCTTCATTAAATTTCCAGGAGGGACTGCTAAAAGATGGGAAAAAATTGCAGAAATGGTTGGGCGTCCTCTAATTGAGGTGAGTACTGTCAAAATTCAGTTAGCAATTGAGCCAGTTCTTGGGAAAATGTACTAGTTAGTTTTGTCGGGCATCCATCTGTCCTGCATTGTACGTCGTAAAACAATTGCCTTGTTAACACTCTACAGGTTACATTTTTCATCCGATCTTCATAAAAGTTAATCAGAACATTCATCTCCATCAATTCTTTCCGACGTTTGACAAAAGTCACTGTGACAAGCATCATTCATCTTTCACCAATGGGCTAACAGTCTATGTGGAAAAGCAGCCAGTTGCTTGGAAGGTATGTTGTGTGGAGTATTGGTGTGAGAAAACCAGTAAACATATGAGTAGGTGAACTGGCCTCCGAGGTATGACTGAAAAATTGTTGAAAACAGCGTTAAACCCCAAACAATCAATCAATAAATCATCTCCATCAAATCTTGGACAAGTTGGAAACTAGGCCATATGTCAGTAGGTCAATTATAGGAAAATCTTGTTAACACTCTAGAGGCCGCATTTTTAACTAGAGCGTTTTGAAACTTGTTTGTCTTAATAATATCTAGGTCTAGTTTAAATATGGGTCATGTTGGGTCAAAAATTAGGTCACTAGGTCAAATTGAAGGAAAATCTTGTTAACACTCAGGATTCTACATTTTTAACTTGAGCTTGTTGAAACTTTATCAGAATGTTTGTCTTGATTTTATGTAGGCCAAGTTCGAATATTGGTCATATTTAATCTAAAATCTGTTCAAAAACTAGGTCACTATGCCAAATTGTAGTAAAATCTTTTTTACACTGTAGAAGCCGTATTTTTTGCTTAAATTTTGGTCAGAATGTCTATCCTAAAAATATCTAGGCCAAGTTCAAATATGGGTCATGTTGGGTTAAAAAATAGGTTGCATTTTTACTTTTAGCAAGTTGAAACTTTGTCAGAATGTTTGTCTTGATGATATCTAGTCCATGTTGGAATTTGGGTCATATCAGGTAAAAACAAAATAGGTCAATAGGCCAAATGAAGGAAAATCTTGTTAACTCTCTGACGGTTGCATTTTAGATCTTTGTCAGAATGTTTGTCTTAATGTGTTTTGCATTAGAAATCACATTGCATAGTTCAGGTGAGTGATCTTGGGCCATCATGGCCCTCTTGTTTTAAATTGGGATCATAGTTACAACTTACATCTTTCATCGCATTGTATGCTTTAGATGGTGTCACCTTTGTGAGATACAAAAGATTGATTGAGGTATTTCTCCCTTTTTCTGGAACTTCTTTTGGTCTTGACTGCCTAAGCAGGATGACACAAAGGGATCACATCCCCATTGTCTGCCTGTCCATCCATGTGTCTGTTACACTTAAAGACTTTCTGTTGATGACATTCAGCAAGTGACCAATAATTATTCCTTTAAATATTCTTGTTTGTAATTGCCTTGTAGTGGTAGAGCGTGGGCCTCTGGTCTGGAAGGTTGGGTTTCGATCCCCGGCAGTGTCATACCAAAGACTTCAAAAATGGAAGTAATGACTGCCCTCCTTGAACCTCAGGGTTGTGGGGTTAGCATAACAACTAACTGGCTGGTGTCAGTATAAATGGACCAGTAGTACTGGTAAAATTACCCAGGAAACGCTGTGATATAACTGAAAAATTGTTAAAAGCTGCGTTAAACACAAAACAATCTATCAATCAATCAATGCTCTTGTTTTCTGTTATTAATGACCGGAAACTTGTTATTTTTATAAGGTGACAAAGAAAAGCAAGGAGATGAAAGGTACTATGCAGATGAATCTAAGTTCAACAGTGCAGGGTAAGTTGCTCCTTTATCCCTTTCCCACATACAGACGCATTTGGAGGCATATACAGCATCATGAGCAATTTCTCCTTCTGCCAAAATGTTTTCAACTCTATTCCTGATTATACCTTATTTTTCACATCTTTTGCATTCTTGTTTTTGCTAATATGTTTTCAAAGTCATTTTTGAAAACATAGTGACAAAAGAAGAAATTGCACAAAACGTGCAATTTCTCCTTTTGCCACAATGTCTTCCACTCTATTCCTGATTATACCTTAATTTTCACATCTTTTGCATTCTTGTTTTTGCTAATATGTTTTCAAAGTCATTTTTGAAAACATAGTGACGAAAGAAGAAATTGCACAAAACGTGCAATTTCTCCTTTTGCCACAATGTTTTCCACTCTATTCCTGATTATACCTTATTTTTCACATCTTTTGCATTCTTGTTTTTGCTAATATGTTTTCAAAGTCATTTTTGAAAACATAGTGACAAAAGAAGAAATTGCACAAAACGTGCAATTTCTCCTTTTGCCACAATGTTTTCCACTCTATTCCTGATTATACCTTATTTTTCACATCTTTTGCATTCTTGTTTTTGCTGCATATTTGGTGTTTATAGGAAGGGGTTAACTGTTAGCTCTTTTCCTGATAGATATGACTATTACAGCAGAACGCTATGTAAAACATTCTTGGAAAAGGTGAGAAAATTGCTCAAATGTGTTTTGTTCTCCTATTCCCACAATGCAAGTCCAAAGTATCTACATTTATTTTTGAGTACCCACAAGTAGGCCACAACAAAGAGTTGGGTTGACTAATTATTGAGAAATTTTCGGTTTAAATCCAGTGTCAGTATACATCATACTGTAAATACTGGTATGGTACCTTGGAAAAGGCATGCATTAATAGAAATAATGTTGAAAATTGAATAAAATACCATTCAAACAATTCAAAACATTCTTGTAGTGCCATCCGACTTGGCCAAGTTTCTACTCTAAATGATTGTATACTCCTGGAGTCTGGTAGATTAGGAGAGTGTCTGTCTAGTGAAGGGGGGCAGTCTTAACTTCGTGCAGGGATAAATGAGGGAGCGCTATAACCTCAGTTTTTAGCTCACCTGTGCATGAAGTGCTCAAGATGAGCTATTGTGATCGCATTTTGATAGTTGTGCGTCATCAACAATTTCTTAAAACAACATCTCCTCATACTCATAAACAAACAAGTGTATGGATTTTGACTAAACATCGTTGGAAAGATCCTTAGGTGATCCTCTTTCAAAATTATTCATAGAAATGAATTCCTTTTAGAACTCGGGTTACCTTGGCAACCGAAAGGAATTTAAAAAACCCATATTGAACATTTTTTTGTCTGAAACCAAAAGGCATTGGGCTTAAAAAATTGGTGTGTGGTATTGTCTAGTAGTCCTCTACCATGAGTGTTCAAATTATGCCCCAGTTTTACCTAGAGATATAAAGGGAAAAACTTAAAAAATATTCTTTTGAAATACAAACTGGTACATAAACATATCTTTGGTGACCTAAGTTATATTAACTTGACAACATAGGGTGTAGATTTTTCGCTCTGTAGCAGTGGAGCTATACTGGTCCTCTTGGGCCTCTTGTATTAGCATTACTGACAGCAAAATGAGTTATTGTGGTTGGCATGCCAAAAAAAAAACGTAACTCAGGTGAGTGATCCAGGGCCATCATGGCCATCTTTTTAATACACATGTTGATTTATTTAAGCTTGTTCGGATTTTGTATTGTGGAGAAATTCATTTCCACTCTCAAAGGCAGACTTGGTTTTCTTCTTGCTGTTATGTGTCCAGTTTAGCTATTAATTATATCAGCTCATTTCATGTAATGTCAGAGTATGACGGGTATGCTGTTATACTTCTGTTTTTATACAAACTGTTTTTAAGATTTGTCTGCTTTCCCTTTCCCTCATACGACAATTCTGCAGCAGACGACTTTGAACGTATTTTGTCAAAACATAGAAAATCTCCATAATTGAATGGATAACCTATGACAAGAAGGGGAAAACATTGTGGCAAAAGGAGAAATTGCATGTTTTGTGCAATTTCTTCTTTTGTCACTATGATTTCAGAAAGCCGTCTGCTGCAGAGGCGTCAGAAAGCATCTATATGAGGGAAAGGGTTAAAGATGCCTCAAAATGAGTCTGCATTTATGACAGTGTACAAAGCTTATATAAACAGCAGCACGCAAAATGGTTGTAACTACAGCTTGCAACAAGATAAACATGTAGACTCAGAGCTCCAGTTAAGAGGCGTTTTGCATGTCTCAATGAGACAATTCTTTTGAGTACCAACATCATAGGGTTTGGTTGGATGATAAGAAAGATATTGTGGGGGGGGGAAAGAGCTGTATACTCCCACTTACCTGGACCTGTGTGTAGTTACAACCAAATATTTTGAATTCCCTGATTTTTTCATCCTACTGAACAATTTCTTAAGTTCAGTTAACTTATAATCCTGCTGTTTTATTTACCAAAAAAAGGGGAAAAGTATAAACAATATTCTTTTATATTCAAAGAAAAGCTAACTTGAACTTGAATAATATTAGTTTATAAATATGTTTTCTTTATACAAATTTAGATGCTTTTGCTGCAAAGGGATTGATGTTGTCGGAAAAGGGGATATTGCTTAATTTTTCCGATACTCTTTTTCTACTTTGTCAGATAATTCTATATTTGTTATTTGTCCCAAGTCAGCATTATTAAAGCCATACCACACGAAAACAGACTCTTTGAGGTTTTATTTTTCTTGGACAATAACTAGTTCTTATAAGAGCCTGTCACAGTTAACCCTTTCCCTCATACGACAATTCTGCAGCAGACGACTTTGAACATATTTTGTCAAATAATGGAAAATCTCTATAATTGAATGGATAACCTATGACTAAAAGCGGAAAACATTGTGACAAAAGGAGAAATTGCACGTTTTGTGCAATTTCTTCTTTTGTTACTATGTTTTCAGAAAGCCGTCTGCTGCAGAGGCGTCAGAAAGCGTCTATATGAGGGAAAGGGTTAACAGGTATGAGATGGGGTTTTTTGTAAACAGTGTAGATCTAGATCAATCTTCGCATCTACAAAGATTGATCAAAATAAACACTGTTCGAATATCACTTGCATAAGCTTGTTGGAAGCTTCAGTCAACTTGTGGCGATTCTGATAAGATTGAGCAGATATACAGATTAATCTGAACCTACACTTTTTACAAATACCGTTTGCATGGATAGGCTCATACAGTCTGTTTTTTCAGAGGCTTCATGCATGCATATATACATGACTACATGTTAGTTTTCATATGTCTTAAACCATTCTAATTATAATCAGATCTAATCCTGCGCTGCTTAACCCTTTCCCTTATACAACACTTCTGCAGCAGACAACTTTAAACATATTTTGTCAAAAAATAGAAAATCTCTATAATTGAATGGATAACCCATGACTAAAAGTGGAAAGAATTGTGGCAAAAGGAGAAATTGCTTGTTTTGAGCAATTTTTAGCTCTACTGGCCAAAGGCCAGAAGGGCTTATGTCGTGGCGATTTGTCCGTCGTGCGTGCGTGCGTCCATGCGTGCGTCCGTCTGTGCGTGCGTCCGTAAACAATTTCTTGTTAACAAGATACAGTCTTCACTTTTGATTGTATCTCAACCAAACTTATACAGTAGTTAGATATCCATGAGAGCTCGGTTCCCTTCGAAAACCCTTGAAAACCCTTGAAATTGTTCAAATTGCTATAATTGAGCATGTGAACACAATAGAGGCTCTATTTACTATCTGATCTTCACCAAACTTAGATAGTAGTTAAATATTGATGAGAGCTTGGTTCCTTTTGAAAACCAGCCAGATCCGGCAAGACTAAATACAGCTTGTGAACACAAAAGAGCCTCCATTTACTATCTGATCTTCACCATACATACATGCTCTGGATTGAATATGAGCAAAGAACCATACCAGTAGAGCATAGGCCCTCATGGGTCTCTTGTCTGCTGTAGAGGCGTCAGAAAGCATCTATATGAGGGAAAGGGTTAACTTTTTTCCATGTATTGAAGCATTTTGATGCATCTGCAGCAGACGACTTTTGTTACAATATTTTGAAATTTTTGCAAAGATGTTTTTCAAAGTTGTCTGCTTTATGTTTGTTGTTTGTTGGAAAGGGTAAATGCAATAAGACTTGGTCCTTTTCAATAGTTGTTTTTAATTTAGAATTGATCTAAAGAAAAGAAGATAATCAAGGAAAGGGTAAACTATGTTGTTGTTAATATTTCCAGGGGGAACTAAGAACTCGAAGAAAAATTACGACATTCAAGATGAGATCATATCCACTGCGGACAATGGCACTGGCACTGCTGGCATATCACAAACCGAACCTGTCAATACTCTTCGTAAGAGAAATAAGCCTAACAAGGATAGTTCTAGAACGCAAATGATTTCTGGTGTAGGAGATTCAAACGCAGGCTCAACCAGTCTTAAAGCTGGGTCTCATATTTTGAATGGTGATTCTTCTAGTCTATGCTCAAAGGGTTCCAGTCAAGCGAGTACGGTGTTAGATTCATCAAATAACCAGTCCGGGAAGCAGGCTGGTAAACTTGTGATAAAGAAAAGTGTGGAGAAAATTGAGTCCAAAGTAGGTTCTAACAAGACTTCTTCCAAAGTGCCAAAGGTAACAGATGGTGATGCAAATAAAATGGCTGACGGTGAAGATTGGTCACAGAATTTACAGGTTATATTAGAGTGGGCTTTGAGGCAACATCCTAAAGGTACTGAGCAAAGATGGGAAAAAATTGCTGATCATATACCTGGAAAAAATAAGGTAAACAAACCCTGCCTTCATTTTATGGATTCATATTTTTGGTTCTTTTCTATCAAATAAACAATTGCACTTTCCTGATAAAATCTGGTCTAAAGCCATTTCCGGCCAAAATTTCCAAAAAATTACCCTTTTAGGTAGATTTGTATATAAAACAAAATATTTAAAAAAAAGAATCACATTTACAAAATCGTTTATATATATCGTGTAATTTATAATGCCAAAATTAATTTCATAGTCATTTACTTCATAGGCATCAGAATGTGTCCCAAAATGGAAGAGGGTTAAGCAATAATTGATTTGCTTGAAAGATGCAGGTCAAACTGTCTTAAGTATGACTTTAGTATGACTTTAGTACGACTTTAGTATGAATAATGAATCCAGAAGATGTGGCTTACGGAACTGTGAGATGGGTATAAAAGACTTCTATAACAAATAACAATAAATCTCTTTTTGATTTCAGGATGAGTGTATAGCCAGATTTAAGCATCTTGCGGATCTCGTCAAACAGAAAAAACAGTCAACACAGTCATGACAGTCCAACCTGCTTTAACCCTTTACCACATAGAACACATCTTCAACATTAAGAGCAATTTCTCCTTTTGCCATAATGTTTTTAAAAAGTAATCTGCTGAAGATACGTCAAGATGCGTCTATATGTAGGAAAGGTTTAACCTCATACGACAATTCTGCAGCAGACGACTTTGAACATATTTTGTCTAAAAATAGAAAATCTCTATAATTGAATGGATAACCTATGACTAAAACGGAAAACATTGTGGCAAAAGGAGAAATTGCTCTTTGAACAATTTCTTCTTTTGTCACTATGTTTTCAAAAAGCCATCTGCTACAGAGGCGTCAGAAAGCGTCTATATGTGGGAAAGGGTTAAGACATTTAATTATACATTTAAATAATAGTCAGTATGACCTTTAAATTCTGTGGAGCAAACCATTTCTTCAAATTTTTAATATGTTTCAATAAAACGTGGAACATAGGATAATAATCAATGTTAGATGTACGAGACATAATATTTGATGATTGATATCTGTTTAGGCTTTATTTAAGATATTTTACCTGGAACTCCTTTTTGCCTAGATATTTACGTAGTCTGATGCAGATTTTTTGTATGTGAGAATGTATCTAAAACAGTTATATATCTTGCTATTCACGATTGAGGCATCATTTACTAACACATTTGACAAAGATCTTCCTGCATAATTAACAGACTAGTCCTAGTCCATGTATTTTGTTACTAATCTATTTATTCTTAACGCAGGCTAATTTATAAAAAAAATGCCTACACTTTTTAAGTTTCATTGTGGCTTGTACCAATTGAAGGAATTTATTATGAGAAGGGTGTACATTGCCTTGATTTTTAGCTCGCCTATTCGAAGAAATAGGGGAGCTTATGTGATCACGTTGCTTGGCGTACGCGTTGCCAGCTTGGTCAAACCTTTGCGTGCAAGGCATTTTTTCAGACACTGTGTATGCTGTTGCTTTGAAACTTCATACACTTATTCAGGGTCATTGGATGACCTTGTATGCCAAGTCCCATAACTCTGGAATGGATTTTGACTGAATTGTGCCCCTTTTTGGACTTAGAATTTTGGTCAAACCTTCGTGTGCAGGGCTTTTTCTCAGACACTGTGTATGCTGTTGCTTTGAAACTTCACACACTTATTCAGGGTCAATATATTTCAAAGGCCCAAAAAGGCCTGTATGGACTTGGTTAACATTTACATGCAAGTATTGAAAAGGTGTATTATCTTGCAATAGGTTATACTGTGTGACTTTACCTAATGCTATAACTGTTCTGAAGTAGGCCCTGATAGGCAAGCTATATTGGCCTCCGGCAACTGTTGTTAGAGCATCTATTTTTGTCGAAGTCCGGCTATTGTAATACCCTTGGCAGATCGGCGTTGTTGTCGTTTTCGCCTGCGTCATCACAAAGCTTTAATCTTACCTCATAACTCAAAAATCAATCAACATTTTCAATGAAACTTTGTACACATGTTCCTAGGAACAATATGCATGTCTATACAACGTCACATAACTCTGGCTCGAATAATTATTCATTAATGCCCCTTTTTCCACTTGGACAGAACAGATGAGCGTTGGCGTTCGCTCCGCGGCGCTCTTGTTCCAATTTTGTCTGCTGTGGAGAAGTTAATTGACTTCTGAATCATGGAAATGCTTGATGATAAATTAAGCGTTTATTCATAGATGTATTCTCCAACTTAGATCTGGTATCCATGTGTTGGAACAGTTGATATTTTGTATAGTAAAAAAGTGTTTTTGAAATATGTGTTCATTTTGTAGCCTTGAAAAAATAAATGCCAAACGACTTATGATATTGTGTGTGTTTTAAGCTCACCTGAGTCAGAGGCTCAGATTGAGTTATTGTGACCGGTCTTTGTCTGTCGTCCGTCAACATGTTGCTTCATACGACATCTCCTCCTACATTGCTTGGCCAATTTGAATAAAGGTCTTTAAGCGGTCCAGTTTCAAAAAAAATAATTCAATGAGGAACTTTGGTTGCCATGGCAACGGAACGGAAAAACTTTAAAAACCTTCTTTTCGAAAACTACCGGCCAGATTTAAAAACTTCAGATTTGAAAATAGTTTGGCAAATTTGTTCCTTGGTTGACCCTCTACCAAGATCGTTCAAATTATTCTGAGTTGGAAAACATGGCTACCAGAGGGCGGAGCTTGTTTTCCTTGTATGTATAAATTGTGAATATTGTCCTTATATGTATAAATGGTAAAAATGTCCAAAAGTAAAGGTCCGGGTTGAAAATAATTTTGCACAACTGTTTCTTGGGTGTCCCTATTTCAGGATTGTTCAAATTATTCTGATCCGTTGAAAAACATGTCCACCAGACGGCGGAGCTTGTTTTCCTTATATGTGTATAGTGAAAATTTAAAAAATCTTCTTGTCAAAAAGTCTAGACCAAATTGAAAAAGAAAATTGCACAGATGTTCCTTGGATGACCTTCTACCTAGATTTTTCAATTGATTCAAATCCGTTGATAAAAAAAAGGCTGCCAGGGGGTGAGCTTGATTTTCTTGTATGAATATTTAGTGAAAACTTGAAAACACTTCTCCAAAAGTATTGGCCTGATTTTGAAATAGCTTGGCACAAGTCTTCCTTGGGTTACCATTTACCAAGTTATATTAAATTAGGTGAGCCATCCAGGGCCATCATGGTCCTCTTGTTTAACTTTTCTTTTGTCACCTGATTAGGCAGGGCGACGCATAGGAATTATTTCCCCGTCGTCCAACTGTTTATTGTTTTCTAAACTGACTGAAGGGAAATCCGACCTTCAACGGCAACATTTTAATAAGCGAATACTTTTCTTGCATTTTGAATAGTTTTTCGCCATTTTTAAATTCTTAAGTACGACTCAACTCGAAAACCTTCTCGCTCGGGGCAGATGATCTAACCACTTCTCCACCGAGGCTGTTTATACTAAAAGTACTTCGAAGAGTTGTGAAAGTGATTATAAATGCAAAACGTGATGTATCCACATAGAACTATATTATTTGAGTCGCGTTTGGAGATTTGGCGTTTTTAACGACTCGCCGTAACGGGGTCATATAAAGGTAAACTAAATGTGGGCTACATTTCTAGCAAAACATGAATCTATGACTAAACTGAATGCAGACGAACAATGAATGCTCCGTCGAATGCACTACGCAGATGCTCTTAGACTACAAATTCCTACACGCCGCGCATATATCGTCTATATATGTGGTAACTCTGTTTTGTTGCAACATGTAGCCTAGTAAACGGACCCAGTGTTGTTTGATTGATTTTAGTTTGAAGCCGTATTCAATTGTATTTCAATTGTATTTCAATAATATCACAGCGGCAAATTCATATAACATTTTTTTTCTCGGGCCTGAAACCTTAACGACATTCTTCCAATGTAACTGGCTACTTTCCCACCTTTGGTAGAGTCCACCTGTCGAAGCCGATTGACGTAAGTCAGGATGATACGGCCGTGTCGTACATCGAGTTAAAGAAATGGACATTCTTAATGATACTTTTGCGACTAACTGATCACTTTCACTATGGCGTATGTAATACATGACTATAAACTAGAAATAAACTCACACAGCGTGTTATTAACATTGTCATAGGCAAAGTGATCCATATGTCATGGCGATTTAGATATTTTAGATATATATATATATTGTATGGTGTTATACGCCGCATTCAACAGTATTTCATATCACGGCGTTTCCTTGGTAAATTACCTGCACAGCTGATACGCTAATACTGTCTTCAGCGTAGCTGTCGTGATATTATCACCGCTACCCTGAGAGTCAAAGAGGGAAGCAACTACTACCATACTTATACCGTTCCCACCTATAGTTGCTTTCTGACGCCTTTGTAGCCGACAGCTATTAGAATCACTGATAAAAGGAGAATTTTCTCATAATGAGTTATTTCTCCTTGTGCCACAATGTTTTCAAATAGCATTCTTTCATTTGAAGAAGTAATCCATAGTTTTGGCCAAGATGATTGCAAAGTCGTCTGCTCACGGTAAAGCGCATTTTCTAGCCTAGTACTGGTTCGTTTAACCAGGGATCATGAATAAGTAAACTTTCGATGGTACAACTGAAATAATGTTGAAAAAAGCGTTAATACAAACAAAACAATAACGCTTTAGTCTTAACTATAATCCAACTCAGTACCAAAGACTGGTCTCCCGCTACTGGGACGAACTATTTCACCCGAACACCACCGAGGAGGTACGATTGAGTGAAACGTCATTCCAGGGTAACATTTACGATATTTGAATCGCAAACGGGGAAAGGACTGCTCAGATCGTGTACTATTACATGTTTTAATTTCCCGATAACCGACTTCTGCTGTCTTATGCATCGTATGAGAAATATTGTGAAAAGCGGAAATTGTATAAAAACGAACACGTTTTGTTTTTCCTTCAAGATGTACACCACTCTATCAAAACAGACATCTAGTTTTCCAGATGTTACAGATTTTCGCCTCAGATTTTGTTTTAAGCAGACAACTAAAATATGAGAAAACCAACATTATGGACATTGCGTAATGTATCGACCCAGATCAGCCTGCGCATGCTAATCCGGGCCGACACATTCCGTCTCAGGGGGGATAGAGGTATACAGTGATGATTCCTGAAACAGAAAATCCACAGGAGGCAAAAAGTGTTTGTCCGGTTTAGCCTACACGGCATGCTTAGGCTGATCCAGTTCGACATTTTACGCAGCGTCCACAATGTTGGTTGTCTCGTGAGACGGCTCATATATTAGTTTCGATTATTTATCCAAAAGAACAAAATAAAGTCACTCCGTATACTGCGACCATCTTGCACATTAACACAGTCAAAACTTAGCCGTAGACGTATGTGTAATGTTTGTTGTTATGTAAATCACAAAAGTGAATGGAGGAAATAAATAAGAGCAAACACGTGTGAGCTAGACTAGAGTTTATCTTAAGTGGGAAAAATAGAGACAGTGGCTAGCTGGTCAGTCGGCGGGCAATATGGTACAGTATGTTAGTAGATTATATTAACAAATAATAAGAAAACAACTCTCAGAATGTCTGTTAAATATCGATTAAAAAAATCTACAATATATGAATATATTATCTCCATGAATAGTGATACAGTTAATCATCATCATCAAACTATTATCATTAACGAGCCTGTCCATGGGGAAATGTAGAAATAAAAGAGTTGTGAATGTGAACAGTGTAGACCCAGATCGGGTTGTGCCTCCATACAGTCTGATCACAATCTTCACTGTTCATTTAGGACATGGGACTTACTTAAGTGTATTAGTAGCTTATGTCAACTTGTGTTGTTATTATCAGTTTAGAAGTTGGACATACTGTTCTGAATCTACACTGTTCAGAAATGCTAACTTGTACTTGGACGGGATAATTTGTGTTTTTTTCCCTCAGATAAGAGTTCAATAGCAGACCGATTACAGAAACGAGTACGTGCCCGTTGTTCCGTGTATTTATTCCACCCTGATGAAGGATGGCAGAGTGCAGTGGAAACTTGGGGAAAATGTTGTACCAAACTTGTCTTCTTTAGTTATTACGATAACGTTAACATTCCTGTTATTGGTTAGTCAACTCTGAATACTAGTATCAATCCTATGTATTCTATTGCATGCTTATCAGTACTTTGATGATGCCAAATAGTGAATTATATCCTGTTAAGTTCACCGTTTAAAGCAGTGAGATTATCAAGTGCCACTCTTCAGTGTTCTTAAACCGTTTCCTCATACAGACGCTTTCTGACACATCTACAGCATACGCCATTAGAACTATGTTCAACTCTTTTGGATAATTAATATTACATATTTATAGAGACTTTTCATATTTTTGCCCATATATGTTCAAAGTTGTCTGCTGTAAATCTGTTGCATGTGGGAAAGGGTTAACCAACATCTACAAGTCGTCGGTAAGAAAAAGCATGATACACAGACCCTCTCCCAGATTATTCTCTATATAACCCAGTGGTAAAGATACAACATAAATTATGCATTACGGTAATTCGTAAGTCTTCATTTTCGTATTAACTATAATGGCAGGTTAGAAAGTGTGGTTACTAATAGAGCGAAGATAAATTATCTTATATAAAGTAAAGACAGTGCTGAAACGTATAAGTACGGCAACCGAAAGATACAAAAATTAATTTGAAATTATTTAAGCAATCATGTGCGACAATCCATAACCCATTCTAATGTTGAGCCATGGTGCCCTATTTACAATCCCATAGTTTTCTTCGAAAGGCCCAATTTATTGACAGACCTTGTGTTCGACTCTTTTTTATATATAGGACTAAAATAAGTAACATACACCTGTCAGTTGTAAATCTCGGACCAACCAAATCCCCCAGGAAGCGACCATATCTTCGACTACATGATAAGGAACGTCATGAAATGCTCACAATCTGAATGTTTTAGTACTCAGAGTAATTCTTTGAATTTTAAATAATCTAGTTCAGAACGTTATATGAGGAATTCTTTACTGTCAAAGCATTTCCCACAGAACAACATTAATTGCATCCTATGTTGGCCATTTTGATAAGCATTCAAACGATTAAAATGACTGACAGGGGAGATAAATATAGTCGTGCTCGGAACTTTGAATTGTTTAATAACTCGTTATAGGGCTAGGAAGGATAACTCCACGAAGTGTAATGTCCGTTACATCTATGACCACGAAATGGATGCTTTTGATTGGTACATTGGTACAACCAACGATGAATCTACGTCACTTCCTCACAAGTCAAGTATGTCTCTAAACCAATTTGGCTTGTTATAGAAAAACGAATATTTTATACTATAAATCTGTATACAACTTTCAATATGTTGCAGTAATCAAGTTATCTTGCATTTCTTTAATTTAGTTGACTACAGGCAACACATTTGGCTGTTTGAACTTAAAAACCTAATTGTCATTTTTAACAAATGAAATGATGGATACATTGAAGCTCAATGCCGTTTTCAAAACGCATACCACGGCGGTTAGTTCAGCATTGCTCCATGAAACATTCTTTCCAGGCAACTGACTTCATTCCAACATAGACTGGTGATATAAATGCATTACACTAGTCGCAATGGGTTTT
The DNA here is from genome assembly GCA_031761405.1 of Serripes groenlandicus. NCBI lineage: Eukaryota > Metazoa > Mollusca > Bivalvia > Cardiida > Cardiidae > Serripes > Serripes groenlandicus. Next base: position 95,222 of record JASEVX010000085.1, read on the forward strand.
GTCAATCATCGGAAAGAATAAATGGTCGAGCCTGCTAATGGTAATTGACGAACATCGATTTACATCTTTGATATGGAGGGCTTGGCGTGAAACGGTTGTAACTAAAAACCTATTTTGAAAACCCTGGATTAGGGGCAATTTTGACCCCTTTGTAAACAATGCAAATTTAGGTGCCATTGCTCAGAACGGGCAATGACACCTAAATTTCCATTGTTTACCAAGAAAAAAATGATTTAACGCTTATAAAGACTTTATGGCGAAGTAAATAACCTTGGTAAAAAAATACCAATTTTAGTTACAACCGTTTCACGCCAAGCCCTCGATATATTCGCTATGCATTTATAATTACAGAATTCAAACTTGCCGTTGTATTTGATCACCATGATAACAAGATAGCATTCGTACCTTGGAGGTCCTGGTATAATTCTTAGTAAGAATGGATTGAATCTCTTTGGAGACAGTTATTGTAAAAAGGTAAGTTTAGCATGAGACTTAACTCTTAACTTTAACCTGTAGCATTGTCTTCGATAATTCCATTAATTGGGAGTATGTTCTGCTTGTATACCATATGAGTAACCTCTTTTGAAATTGAACAATCACAAGGTTTGAGTCCAGCGAATATCAATATCAGAATCCCAAACTATCAGACTTTAATCTGTTCTCAGAACCTGTGTTATCTAGTATATAAATGGTCAGCAGCAAATTCAATTAAGAAGTTGACCAATCAGAAGTCTTATTTGGAGTTGATTCTTGAACAATAAGAACGTTTTCAGAGTTTCAAAGTTCTCGGTCATTCATTCTTTCTGATGGTTAACACAAATCCAAATGAGTAGCACCATTCATCTCCCAGAAATTAACCTACTGTCTATGTGGAAAGAAAGCAAGTTGCCTGTGAAGAATCATGTTGTGAGTACTGGTGCGGGGAAGCCAACGAAACGCACGTTGGGTGAACTGGTTGCCATGATATAATTGTTAAAATGGCGTTTAATCAACCGTTTCAGGCGTCCACTGATCGACAGTTCATGAAGTGTTTGGCAAATGTCGACGTTTTGCCTGGAAACTCTTCGGATAAACTTTGGCGTCTACGTTTTTATAGTTTTGGTCCGAGCACGTATCTCAATGGCGAACTTCCAGGATAATCTATGGATGACGGGACATTACTTTAAATGAGTTTGTTTTCATAGCAATAACATATTAGATTTTGTTGTCTGTGCAGAAGACGATTTTATCCTTTCCCACATATAGACGTTTCTGCAGCAGTGTACTTTAAAAAGCATTGTGGCAAAACGAGATATTGCTCATCATGAGCATTTTTTCCTTTTGTCACAGTGCTTTTCTCATTAATACTATTCTTTCATTTATAGATTTACCTCGTTTTTGTTTACATGTTTTCAAGGATCTCTGCTGGAGATTTGTTGTATGTTTAAGAAGGTTAATGAAAAATGTATGGTAAATGTTGAAAAAAACTCATGTTAAATTGTATTCACTCATTTTTCTCAATGTTTTTTTATATTTATTTCGAGATAAATATCTTTAAGTCCTTAAAAAATATTGTCAAATGAGGAGAGAACAATTACGATCCAGTTAAATATACACGAATATGCAGGCTGATCTTCGTCTATATAGTTCGAAATTATAGTTTTAAGTCATGCATAAGACGATGCACAAACGTTGTTTATAACTGCGGCAGACGACTTTGAACATATTTTGTCACACAATAGACAATCTCTATAATTGAATGGATAACCTATGACTAACAGTGGAAAACGTGGCAAAAGAAGAAATTGCTCGTTTTGAGCAATTTCTTCTTTTGTCACTATGTTTTCAAAAAGCCGTCTGCTCTAGAGGCTTCAGAAAGCGTCTATATGAGGGAAAGGGTTAAGTTAAGCCTTTTTTATATATATACATATCGCATACAATATTCAAACCCATCCTTGGAAATAGGTAAACGTTGGCAATTCCGAGCAGTGTATGTTCAGACCATCCTACACAGCTACTCAGTCTTATCAGAATCTACACAAGTCGACAGTCGACTAAAGAACTTATGTAAGTAAATATGGGAACAATGTAGATATTGATCAGAATGTGCGGATGTGCAGGTTGATCTGGATCTACACTGTTCACAGACACAACTTGTGCACGTTTGCAAAAGACGGGTTCAAACGTTGGATAAACGTAAAATGACATCGGAATGCATTGAAATCAATAACGATTGCAATCAAAAGATAACATGGGTCGGCAAACATGAGTCCCTACTCCATAGTGTTTCACAACATTGAAGAGGCTGATGTTTACGCTTACGAGTGGTATCTCTATCACTTACGGCCGTTTGGCATCCGTTTTGGACACCAAGATTCGAACCAGCCTGTCAAATGAAGTATCTGTTTTGGACACCAATATTTGAACCAGTCTGCGAAAAGAAATATTTTCGTCTTTGACACCCAGATTAGAACCAGTCTGTGAATTGAAATGAGTGACGTTCCAATTAAATTGATCTACGGTATTTATGACTAAATAATTACCTATCTATGTGTGCAAACATGCTTTTTTATCCGATTATTTAATTATGGTATGCTTTATACATTGTTAGCGAACAGTGAAGACTGGATGGATGTGCATGTTGATCTGGATGTACACTTATTCAGAAATGCATCAAGGCTTGTTTTCCTAGATCGCATCTTAAATGGGCATGTTGAAAAATACGTAGATGTTATGTTTTTCCCCCATCTTCAACAACACTGATGGGCTTAAACTTATCATTTACGAAGTGAAGAGGGTTTTATGAGGAGCAGGGAGAAGGAAAATTCGAAGAAGAAGAAGAAAGGGAAAAAGAAGAAGCATAAGTCGTACACGAAGAAGAAGGCGGGGTAGAACAAAATAATAAGAAGGAAAAGAAGAAGAAGAAGATCAGAATAATTAGATGCACAAAATAAAAGAACAAGAGGACCAAGAAGAAGTTGAAGAAGAAGAATAAGAATGAGAAGATGAAGAAGAATAACAAGAATAAGAACAAGAACAAGAGAAGAAGAAGAAGAAATAGAAGACAAGAAAGAAGAAGAAATCATCAGTTTCCGTGTTCAACAACATTGAAGTGTCTAAATAGTTAATTTATAAGATAATAGTTTTTTCAAATACAGGCTTATATAGTTTGTAAATCGTTTATTAAAATATCGGAATCAGTATTTCCCACAGCACTGTGTTATTAAGCGTCGATACATGTTTGCTATTGTTAACAATATAGAAAGTAAAATACTTTTATTACAAATCGCTGAAAAAATAATAGAAAATGTAAATGTTGTTTTGCAGATCAGACCATACTCTCTTCGGTTATTTCACCTGCAGAAGTATCTTAACCCAATTGCAGCAGACGAGTTTTTAAAAAAACATGGGCAAAGGTGAAATTGCTCATGATGAGCAATTTCTCCTTTGACCACAATGTTTTCAACTTTATTTAACAATTAAGCTATCTTTTATAGATGTTTTTCAGGTTTTGTCACTATTTTTACAAAGTCGTCGGCTGCAGATTTCTTGTATGTGGGAAAGGGTTAAGAAAAGGTTATGTATCAGTGGAAAAAAACGTTATTATTTTGAATTATCAGACAAAGATGGAAACTGGAAATGTGGTTTGTGTCACTCAAGCGGACTGTGCATGGGAAAGGCATCACTTTGTTTCCAATGTGCAAGTTTCCATCTTGTCTGAAAATTCAGAGTTAGTTTTCCTTTTTTTATATATATACAATCAAGATACATTGAGAACTTTGTACTGCTTTGTCTTTGGACTTTTAAACGCAAACATTAAAACAAATGAAAAAACAAAATTAGGTCCATTGTCAACGAGTTTGTTTGTTTGTATAAACACCACATTATCTGTAGTAAAGCTCTAATAACACAAAACACAATCGTCATCATATAGTAACAGGCCATCATTCTCCAGAGTGTGTAGATGTCGGACTGCAGTCACGGACGTACAGACGCAAAGACGCCCTTTTATCTGGCGAATCAATAATCTTGATGTCGCCCTCTCCTAACCAGTAGGTTATATTTAACTGGCTTATGTACTGAAATACTTGCATGGCCCTGAATAAGAAACAAATATATATACACAATACACAAGTCCGTGTTTGACGAAAAGAATAAATTACACGAACCCTTGCGTGGCACTGAAAATATAAAAAAAGTTACAGCCCTTAACATTTAAAACATTCACACAAGCCCTTTAGTGGCCCATGAAACTACGTATAGTACAACTATATAATTCTTTATATTAGTACACATACCCTTGTTTGGCCTTGAATGTCTAAAACAATAACACACGTTCTTGTATGTGACCCTGAAAATATGAAGCAGTTACACAAACTATGTTTTGCCCTTAAAATATCAAGCAATTTTACAATAGCACTTTGGTGGTCCTAAAATGTATGCAAATAACACACGTCGATGTGTTGCCCTGGAAATATAAATTACACACACCGTGTTTGGCCCTTAAAATATAAAATAATTAAACAAATCCATGTGTGGTTTTGAAAATATATAAGCAATGTGTTTGGCATATAAAATAATTAGACATGACCTGAATATGTTGATCGTATTCAAGAGGAAAATATATAAAATTTAGCACTTGTATGGCTTGGAAAATGTAAAAGCGATTTAGCACTTGCATGTTCCTTAAATGTAAACTCACTTAAACACGTGTGTGGCCTTGAAAAACGACTTGTATTGCCCTAACAAGGTAAATATAACTAAGTACTAGTAAGGTGTTCAAATTGTCAAACCAATTTTAGCAATTGTACGGCCCTGAAACTATAAACCAATATAGCACATTTATTCTATACCTAATTTATACGTCCAATCGTAGACGCTCATTCGAATCATGTGACCGTACAATATATTTCCGTATCGGGACGCACGCGCGTACAAAATAACCCGTATTTTTTTCGTATTGTACGATTCACAGGTCCCATGTTAAACCTATGATAAAGACCGAAACACGTGAAAAGGTTCCGAATGAAAGTCTGAATCGACAGGCGCTCTAGATAAAGCGTTACGATAAAGCTCCTGTTGTCACCGGATCATTATTGTCGTTTGCAAACAAGGAGTAACACTGAAACTAAAATGTTATCCGATTCTGAAATAGATGACTTTGTAATTGAACAGAAACCAAAATAAAAAGGTCATTTAACATTATTCTGCACAATACAAAATATATTTTGGGGAAAAAGTCGAGGTATAGAATAAAAAGATCATTTAACAGTGTTCTGTACAATACAGAATATATTTGGACTCGTATACAGCTTGGAAAATCATATTGGACTCGCCTAGCGGCTCGTCCAATATGATTTTCCAAGCTGTGTACTCGTCCAAATATATATCCGTATTGTACAGAACACTGTTAAATAACCTATAAGTATCGCCCTGGAATGGAAAAACTAATTATTTAGCACCGGTATTGGGATAAGATGTAAAACGAATGTAGCTCATCTGGGTTCCTGAAAATGTAGAAACAATGAAGCAATTCTTGGTTCCTGAAAATGTAGAACCAATTAAGCTCTTCTAAGACCATGAACATGTAAAAATACAATTAGCACTTCTGGTGCCCTGAAAATGTAAAAATCATTTAAGCTCTTCTGGGGCCCTGAACATGTAGAACAAATGAAGTACTTCTGGGGGCCCTGAAAATGTAGAACAAATTAAGCACTTCAGGGGCCCTGAAAATATAGAACAAATTAAGCACTTCTGGTGCCCTGAAAATATAAAAATCAGTTAAGCTCTTTTGAGGCCCTGAATATATAGAACAAATTAAGCACTTCTGTGGCCCTGAAAATGTAGAACAAATTAAGCACTTCTGGTTGATTGATTGATTGATTGATTGATTGGGGTTTAACGCCGTTTTCAACAATTGTTCAGTCATATCACGGCGGCCAGTTTACCTATTCATGTGTTTCCTGGCTTTCTCACACCAGTAATACACCCAACAATCCTTCCAAGCAACTGACTGCTTTTCCACATAGACTGTTAGCCCATTGGTGGAAGACGAATGACGCTAGTCACAATGACCTTTGTCAAACGACGGAAGGAATGTTGGCCGAGCTGGGGTTCGAACTCACAAACCCTAGATTGACAGCCTGCGTCGCTACCGACTGAGCTACCGGGGCTCGACTAAGCACTTCTGGGGCCATGAAAATGTAGAACAAATTAAGCACTTCTGGGGCCCTGAAAATATAGAACAAATTGAGCACTTTTGGGGCCCTGAAAATGTAGAACAAATTAAGCACTTATTGGGCCCTGAAAATATAGAACAAATTAAGCACTTCTATGGCCCTGAAAATATAGAACAAATTAAGCACTTCTGCGACTCTGACAATGTAGAACCAATAAAGCACTTCTGCTACCCTGAAAATGTAAAACTGGTGGTCCTTCAAATGTTAAAAACAACATCACTTTAGTATTTTCTGTAAATATCAAACGAATTTAACATTTGTGATCCTGAATCCATAAAATCAACTACGCACAAACATGTTCTGATCATAACATATTGAGGCATTTTGAGCCTAAGTGCAATCTAATCTGAATCCACACAGATAAGGTAAATGGAAGCTAACGTAGAACGGTTATACGATTTCTCCGTTATCTCCGTTTTTAAAATATTGCTGATATTTGATGAATTGATAAGCTACCCTGAGATTGCGACATGATTGACAGAACATGCAGCAGTTGTCTGTTATACGATTTACCCTTCCCCACATCCAGTATAGTATCAATTTGACACGATGACAAACGTACTAGACGATTGTTATAAATGGTGTGGAAAGTGAAGCATTTTTTCCTTTTGCCAAAATGCTTTCAACTCAATTAATACTTTAATTTATTGAGATTTACAGGGGCGTAGCTCCCTTTAGGCACTGTAGGCACGTGCCTACACATTTTTTCTAAAAATGCTTCAAAATGCAGCTGCGGCGATACACATGTCCACAATGTTGATTTTCTCACGAGACGGCCTACACATTGATTAGGTGTTTTCACCAACAGATTTATTAAATGCGGGAACCGGTTTGAAGACTGCAAATGTAATAGTTTTGGAGGATTCAGACAGCAACGTTTGAAGTAATATTCCAATCACGTCACAAACTTCATCAGAATTTTTAAATATAAAAATCACTTTGTTATATTGATAGAGTAAGTTTTGAGTACATGTACATGTAAATTCTCGAAAACGACACCTTTACAGAACGAAACTCTCGGTAGAAGAATAGCTAAATATTTTCCCACATAATTACGAAAAGAAAACGGGCAAATGGAAACTTTAGACAAGGGAAATGTTATTTTTGAGGATGGAGTTGAAAGCATTTTTGGAAAAGAAGAAGTTCCTCGCGCCTACATTTAAATGTTTTTCTTAAAAACAAAAACAAAAACTTCTGAAGAACAACACTTCTCTAGAACGGCCGTATTTCTTAGCAACCACCGGATGCTGCACTGTATATTTGTTATTGTTTCCGTCGCTTTCAACAGTTTTTGCATATATATCTAGGCGTTTCCTGGATAAGTTACCAGTACTGCTAGCCCATTTATCCTGACACCAGCCAGACAGTGAGACGTAATGCTAACCGCGCAACCCTGAGCGCCAAGGAAGGAAGACATAACCACCTTTTTAAAGTCTTTGGTATGACCGAAGTGCACTATCATGTTGCCAATGATTTCTAAAAAATTATCTTCCCCCTTTACAACGGATATGCCCTCGTTCTTTTAATTTTCTTAGGTACTTTTTTAATAATACTTATAGCGGTACATGACCATTGACGGCCAAGATTTAAACATAAGGATCTTGAATTAATCTGTCAATAACCGCTCGAAGAGGGACGTATTGTACCTGCATTTATCAGTAGCTGTACAATTCTGAAAGGCAGAATCTAATGCGTCCACAAAGCTTCCAGATCGATCCGTTGTTGCTTCGACCGTGGTAAGGATCGAAGGTTCAAATTCATGATTCTCATAAACCTGATATGTTGTACCGTATCTTGAATCAACTGTTCCGTTTGTAAATGTGCAATCTGAAATGGTAATCAACCGTATTAGGAGAAAAGTGGAATGGTGCTTCTCTGTTGATTGAGTGGAGTTTAATTCTGTTTTCAATGGTATGTCTGTTATATCATGGCGGCCAGTTAATAGTACGAGTGTTTCGTGGCTACCTCCTACATATAGCTCACATACCATTCACAACATAACATTGAATGGTCCTGCATACGGGCATCTTATCACGTATGTCACGGTTTGTCTGATCTCTGATTTAAGTTGTAGCTTATACTGATGTGTTAACTTGGCCTGTTCATTTTGCTTGGACAACGCCATGCACTAGGAAAACAGAAACTTATCCTGGGTACATTGTATGCTTGTTGACTTGTGCAATGGCTGTCGACCAACAAATGGACTTGTTTTAAAAAACCGGTATTTGATGAAACAGTTATACTAAAATACTCTATGACACATTTCATAGATCAGATAGGCAAATTAGATGCAGTATTTTAGCCAATCAAAACATCGATATGTTCTGTCCGGTATAATCATTTACCGAACACCGTTTCTGAATCACAAACAAAAGTCATGTTCTGCCGGGTAGTGTAACGATTACGTTTCTTAAAAAACGATATCATATCTATGAAAACTGCTACTTACTGGGCACGCATTCCAATGTAGATTTACCCAAGACGTTTGGCATACGACACTGGCATTTTTTTAACCGACATACCATGCCAAACGATTCCGGACATTCTCTATTATCCTTACATGTGCGGTTATAATGGTCTCCGAAACCTATTGTAGACTCTGATCCATGCGGTACTGAGGTTTGCTCAGTCAATCTCGGTTCTGTAGGTGTAGGTGTAGGCGCTGTGGTCTGTATCGATTCTGTAGGCGTAGGTGTTTTAGTGTGGTAGCTTTGATCTGTAAGCGTAGGTGATTTAGTACGTAAGCTTTCTTCTGTAGGCGTAGGCGTTTTAGTGCGTAAGCTTTCTTCTGTAGGTGTGTTCGGTATCGGTTCTATAGGCGTAGGTGTTTTAGTGCGTAAGCTTTCTTCTGTAGGTGTAGGTGTAGGCGCTGTGGTCTGTATCGATTCTGAAGGCGTAGGTGTTTTAGTGTGGTAGCTTTGATCTGTAAGCGTAGGTGAATTAGTACGTAAGCTTTCTTCTGTAGGCGTTGGTGTTTTAGTGCGTAAGCTTTCTTCTGTAAGTGCAGGTGTTTTAGTGCGTAAGCTTTGTTCTGTAGGTGCAGGTGTTTTAGTGCGTAGGCTTTCTTCTGTAGGTGTGTTCGGTATCGGTTCTATAGGCGTAGCTGTTTTAGTTAGTAAGCTTTCTTCTGTAGGTGTAGGCGCTGTGGTCTGTATCGATTCTGTAGGCGTAGGTGTTTTAGTGTGGTAGCTTTGATCTGTAAGCGTAGGTGATTTAGTACGTAAGCTTTCTTCTGTAGGCGTAGTAGGTGTTTTAGTGCGTAAGCTTTCTTCTGTAAGTGCAGGTGTTTTAGTGCGTAAGCTTTGTTCTGTAGGTGCAGTGCGTAAGCTTTCTTCTGTAGGTGTGTTCGGTATCGGTTCTATAGGCGTAGGTGTTTTAGTGCGTAAGCTTTCTTCTGTAGGCGTAGGTGTTTTAGTGCGTAAGCTTTCTTCTGTAGGCGTAGGTGTTTTAGTGCGTAAGCTTTCTTCTATAGGCGTAGGTGTTTGAGTGCGTAAGCTTTCTTCTGTAGGTGCAGGTGTTTTAGTGAGTAAGCTTTCTTCTGTAGGTGCAGGTGTTTTAGTGCGTAAGCTTTCTTCTGTTAGTGCAGGTGTTTTAGTGCGTAAGCTTTCTTCTGTAGGTGCAGGTGTTTTAGTGAGTAAGCCTTGTTCTGTAGGTGTGTTCGGTATCGGTTCTGTAGGCGTAGGTGTTTGAGTGCGTAAGCTTTGTTCTGTAGGTGTAGGTGTAGGCGCTGTGTTCGGTATCGGTTCTTTAGGTGTAGGTGTTTGAGTGCGTAATCTTTGTTCTGTAGGTGTAGGTGTAGGCGCTGTGTTCGGTATCGGTTCTGTAGGTGTAGGTGTTTTAGTGCGTAAGCTTTGTTCTGTAGGTGTAGGTGTTTGAGTGAGTAAGCTTTGTTCTGTAGGTGCAGGTGTTTTAGTGCGTAAGCTTTGTTCTGTAGGTGCAGGTGTTTTAGTGTGTAAGTTTTCTTCTCTAGGTGTAGGTGTTTTAGTGCGTAAGTTTTCTTATGTAGGTGTAGGTGTTTTAGTGCGTAAGTTTTCTTCTGTAGGTGCAGGTGTTTGAGTGAGTAAGCTTTGTTCTGTAGGTGCAGGTGTTTTAGTGCGTAAGCTTTGTTCTGTAGGTGCAGGTGTTTTAGTGCGTAAGCTTTGTTCTGTAGGTGTAGGTGTTTTAGTGCGTAAGCTTTGTTCTGTAGGTGCATGTGTTTTAGTGCGTAAGCTTTGTTCTGTAGGTGCATGTGTTTTAGTGCGTAAGCTTTGTTCTGTAGGTGCATGTGTTTTAGTGCGTAAGCTTTGTTCTGTAGGTGTAGGTGTTTTAGTGCGTAAGCTTTGTTCTGTAGGTGCAGGTGTTTTAGTGAGTAAGCTTTGTTCTGTAGGTGTAGGTGTTTTAGTGCGTAAGCTTTCTTCTGTAGGTGTAGGTGTCTTAGTGCGTAAGCTTGGTTCTGTATGCGAAGGTGTTTTAGTGGGTCCTGTAGGTGCAGTTGATACACTCGAATATGTATGTGTAGTTGGTTGCGATGGCGTACTCGGTGTTACAGGTACAGGTAACTTATTAATAGAATGCATGTCGAAGAAAAATGTATCCAACATATATGATCAAATAATAAACTAAAAGTCGTATCAAGAGGAAATAAAGTTTACACATCTGTATTTGATACACCTCTGCTTTCTGGTCAGAAGTGATTACTGTAGTTTCTTTTGCTTGTTTGTATGAGGTTTTACCTGCATTTAACAGTTTTCAGCTATATCACGGCGTTTTCTTGGTAAGTTACCAATACTACCCATAACATTATCCTGATTCTAGCGAGTCAAACGAAATCATCATAATTCTGCTCGTTTAGGAGGTAAAGCCAAATGCCATAACTACGAATATTTAAAGTATTTGGTACAACCCGTCCGGTGATAGAACCCGCGAACTTCTGTACCCTAGGAGAACGAAATACCACTACACTACAAGACTGCCAAAAGCTAGTATATATTGAAACGTGAGCGAACATTGAACGCGTTGAAGAGATT